>PVJS01014000.1:0-41122 GCA_004027185.1 Glis glis
ACACACACACACACACACACACACACACACACACACACGTGTGACTGTCCAGCGGGCAAAGGTAAAAAGCAAAGCAGAAGCAATGGAATGTGACTGGTATTTTAACTTAAAACAACAAAGAGAAAGCCCTTTATTTCCTATTTCTTCGTTACCCTTGTCTTCTTTCTCTGTATTTGGCCAGCATCGTGAAATGCAAGGCGGGATCGCCACTCACTGGCCTATGTGTATGGAAGCCAGGGAGACACCGTGGCTCCCTGCTTTCACCCTAACCCGAAGGTGGGTAGCAGGGTCTGAGGCTTCTTCCTATATCCTGCTTGTCTCTTCTTTGCCCTCCTGAACAAAGTTTATGACAGAGTCTAGAATCCAAGATTGTATCCTTTCCAAATACCCTAGCGCTTACTTGGAAAGGGCTCACCTTTTGTGCAAAGGCTATCAGGAGAATTAATTATGTGTGGCCTATGAGCCTGTTGTCACAGAATATAGCAATCAAGCAATGAATTAGGGAACATAAGAGGTCATAGGACAAAGGCCTATGGGGACCTCGCCTGGGGACCCCTGGGGCTCCTCCAGATCTTTTGGGGGAAGGGTCTGCAAGTTCCAACTATTTTTATGATTCTAAATCATTATTTGCTTCCCTCTCTCGTTCTTTCTTGAGCATATAGTGTCTTCCAGAGACCACATCGGGTTTGATGGTGTCAGGTCTTTGTTGATTAATGAAATGCATGCTTATATTTTATTATCTTGAGTATTTCTCAGTTCAGATACAGTAACAGAAAGAGCCCACAAAACACAGCCTCTTTTGGTCTTCAATAGTTCTTAAGAGTGTGAAGACTGCCCAAAAAGTTGGCCAGAGGAATATTCATGAACCAAGTTAGGGATAAGCTTCGCTGAGCTGTGGGAAATGCCCTGTGTTAAAAGCAGCAGGTAGGCAAGGATTAGGGAAGAACAGCAGCCAGGGAAAGTGATTACAAATCAGGAAGTCAGCTGGTAAGTCCAGGAGGCAGAGCGCAGGAAGGGTACAGGAGAAAGGCTATTTTCTGTAAGCTTTCTTCAGGGTCAGCCTTATATCCCTACCACTGCAAGTATAGTAGGCCAGGTCTTTTATGAATATTGTGAATGATCGAATTGTTAAATATGAGGAGTGTTGAATCAAACAAAAATTTTGAGAAACACATGAGATGTTTATCACAGGATTACTTATAATGGAGGAAAATTAAATATAAAAAAAGAAAGAAGCTGATTTTGTACTAAGAGGGAATTTAATGTTCTCAGGAGACATTTAATGATATTAGAAAATGAGAAGTGGAAACAAAGCTTTCCATGAGACTAGATAGATAATACATTTCCAGTTATTATATATATATATGTGTGTGTGTGTGTGTGTGTGTGTGTGTGTGTGTGTTAGTCAGATTTTTGTTACTGTGATGAAATACCCGACCCAGGCCGCTTATGAAGAAGAGGCTGACATAGCTCAGAGTTTTGAGGTTGGAGGACACAGTATGGGCATTGTTGGCTCATCCCTGACTGCATCACATCATGATGGTCAACAGTGCGAGGAGGAAGGTGAGGGAGCAAGTCAGTGATTAAATCTTTTTTCTTGTTTGTAGTGCTGGGGATTGAACCCAGGGGTGTTCTACCTCTGAGCTGTAACCTCAGCCATTTCATAAATTTTTATATTTATTGTGAAACAGGGTCTCACTGAGTTGCCGAGGCTGGCCTCGAACTTGTGATCCTCCAGTCTCAGTCTCCCAAGTACTGGAACTACAGGTGTGCAGTACTACGCCCTGCTTCTAGTGATTAAATCTTGAAACAGGAGCAGAAAGAAAGAGAATGGAAGGATCTAGGCTTGATCCTTTTATCATAGCCCTCTTGGGAGAACTGTCATAGAGTCACTGGGGAAATACCAAAGTATCCCAGGAGGGCTCAGGCTCCCAGGGATCTAAGAACCCTCCAGCCCCACCTCCCACAGGTTCTACCCCTCCCAACAGCGCCGCCCTTCAGTCACAATGGACCTAGCGGACACAAGCCCTGTGCATACCATAGTAGCATGTATGAATGTATGTTTGGCATCCGTCTGTTTCTCCAAGGACAGACACCAAAATGAGAACCATGATTAATCCTGGGACCAGAAAAGAGATGGATCCCCTTCCCCTCCTTCCTCCTCCTTCCCAGGGCCTTCTACCTGGGAGCTATACACCCAGCCCTTTTGAATTTTTTTTTTTAAAGTTGTGAAATAGGGTCTCACTGAGTTGCTGAGGCTGTCTTCGAACCTGCGATCCTCCTTTCTCAGCCTCCCAGTTATTTTTTATTTTGAAACAATCTCATTAAGTTCCTGTCTGCTGGCCTCAAATTTGCCATCATTCTCTCTCTGCCTCCTGAGTACTGGGATTACAGGCTTGAGCCACCATGCCCAGCTCTTTTTTTTTTTAGACCCCCCCCCGTCCCAGTGATCATGCACCAATTTTATATTTAGTAAAACAGCCCAACTTTTATTATTTTTTATTATTTATTTCTTTATTTTTTGCAGTACTGGGGATGGAACCGAGGGGCATTGTACCTCCGAGCTACACTCCCAGCCCTATTTTTTATTCTTTGTTTTGAAACAGGGTCTCACTAAGTTGCAGAGGCCCTCACTAAGTAGCTGAGGCTAGCTTTGAACCTGTGATCCTCCTGTCTCAACCTCCCAAGTACTGGGATTACAAGAGTGCACCACCATGCCCGGCCATCTTTTTTTTTTTTTATGGTACTGGGGATTGAACCCAGGGACATTTTACCTCCAAGCTACACCCCCAGCCCTATTTTTTCTTGTGTATTTTGAAACAGGGTCTCACTAAGTTGCGGAGGGCCTCACTAAGTAGCTGAGGCTGGCCATGAACCTGTGATCCTCCTGTCTCAGCCTCCTAAGTACTGGGATTACAAGCATGCACCATCACACCTGGCTACTATGATTATCTTGCTCATTTATTTACCCCCAGTGAATATCCCAGTGCTTGGCAACACTAGGTACTTACTAAATATCTAATCAGTCTGGAAAATTTATTTTTTGTTATGCCTCTCCATGCATTTAAAGTAGTTCATAATTAAGAAAAATTCAAAACAAAACATTGTGTCTAATCTTAATGCTATTATAACATGTTTGGTTATTAATAAGGCTTCAAAGAGGATATATTGTTTTATGTTTTGAAATATTTCCCTTTAAAAGCGTTAGTACAGCCGGGCATGGTGGCTCATGCTTGTAATCCTAGTACTTGGGAGGCTGAGACAGGAGGATCACAGGTGTGTGGCCAGCCTCAGCTATTTAGCGAGGCTCTCAGCAACCTAGTGAGACACCCTGTTTCCAAGTAAGAAATAAAATTGGTCTGGGGATGTAGCTCAGAGATAGAATGCCTCTGGGTTCAATTCCCAGTAACACACACACACACACACACACACACACACACACACACACAAACACACAGCGTTAGTACGATGAAAGAAGATAAGAGCAGCATGTAGTTTTTGCCACAATAGCTGGCACAGCTTCTACTTTTCTCCACGAAGGTGTTGCAGTCCACAATCCCCAGTTTATTGTCAGTCTTTCTGCATTGGGCGTGGAAGAGGAGGTAAAGTGTGATGGTCATGTTATAGATGAAACCAAAAAACCCTGTGGGTAAGAGAGGAAGCGGGGAAAGGAAACTTCGCTTCTTCCTTGATGACTATCATTTGTGGAGAGGGAGGAAGGGGAGATGAAGGATAAAGTCTTGCAGGATTGCCTCTGCCACAGTAGCCTGATTTGTTTCCCACCTATAGTTTTTTTTTTCTTTTTTTGGTACTAGGGATTGAGCCCAGGGGCATTCTACCTCCTAGCTACACCCTACCCCTTTTTATTTTTTGTTTTGAAACAGGGTCCTGCTAGGTTGTTGAGAGTCTCGCTACTTGCTGAGGCTGTCCTCCAAACTGCGATCCTCCTATCTCAGCCTCCCAAGTACAGGAATTACAGATGTGTGCCACCATGCCCAGCTCCACCTATAGTTTTTGTCATACTCACCATGTTTGTCAGCACTTGGTCACCTATAAGG
Organism: Glis glis; assembly: GCA_004027185.1. NCBI lineage: Eukaryota > Metazoa > Chordata > Mammalia > Rodentia > Gliridae > Glis > Glis glis. The sequence goes on from PVJS01014000.1 coordinate 4,059, forward strand.
AGGACCCACTTCAGACCTTGGGGACTTTTCCCCTAGACTTCCTAGTCATGCTAACTTGATACCTCTCAAGCCTTAACAAATTTATATTCTGCTTTTTTATAAATTAATTTTATAGTATCATGCTTTCCCATATTGCTACCAATTCATTTGAATTATCTTTTCTTCTTTAAAGCCACTATAGCCTTACTTAAACTTTTAACTGGGCATGATGGTACATGCTTGTAATCCCAGTACTTGGGAGGCTGAAGCAGGAGGATTGCAGGTTTGAGGCCAGCCTGGGCAACTTAATGAGACCCTGTTTCAAAATAAAAGTCTGGGGCTCTAGCCCAGTGGTAGTGCGCCATTGGTTCAATCCCCATTATCACATACACACAAAAAACAACAACAAAAAACAAAGAAACAAGCAAACAAAAACAACGAAAACTTTTATTGTGAAATAAAGCATATATTAAAAATGTATGTAATGAATATGTGTGTATATTTTTGAGTACATGAATATATGTGTGTGTATATAGATTCATGTATATATGAGCATATGGATATAGATTAAATTGATACAGATAGATATAGAATTAAATAGGCAGAGCTCAAAAATAGCCTTGCTTTTTTTAAAAAATGGGCTTTACAGTAGGATTCACTCTTGGTGCTGTGCATTCTAGGGGGCTTGACAAAGATATAATGACATGTCCACAAATACAGCCTCCTGCAGGGGACTCTCACCGCCCTAAGCACCCTCTGCTCTCCTGTTCAGCCCACTCTCTGTCCTAACCTCTGGAAACTCACAATTTTCTCACCATACTTTTTTTTTTATACCAATTTTGTCTCCACAGTTCTGTCATTTCCAGAACGCTATGTAGTTGCTGTCCTACACTACTCAGCCTTTGCTGAGAGGCTTCTTTCACTTAATTTAGTGCATTTAAGGTTCCTCCATGTCTCCTCATGGCTTGATAGCTCATCTCTTTTTAGTGCTGAATAATATTCCATTGTCTGGGTTTATTTGTCCATTCACCTACGGAAGGACATCTCAGTTAATTCCAAGTTCTGGCAATTATGAATAAAAGTGCTCTAAACACCTGTGTACAGGTTTTTTTTTGTGTGTGGACATAATGTTTTAACTCATTTGGATAAATACTGAGGAGCGTGATTGCTGTATAATATAGTAAGAGTATGTTTAGTTTTGTAAGAAATCACCACACAAACTTCCAGCGCAGTTGTACCATTCTGCGTTCCCATCAGCAATGAATGAGCGTTCCTGATGCCCCTCATCCTCACCAGCTTTTGGTGTTGGTGTTTTGAATTTTGACTCTTCTAGTAGGTATGTAGTGGTATCTCACTGCTGTTTTAATTTTCATTTTCCAGACGGGCGTGGTGGCGCACGCTTGTAATCCCAGTACTTGGGAGGCGGAGACCGGAGGATCCGGGTTCGCGGCCAGCCTCAGCTACTTAGTGAGGCCCTCTGCAACTTAGTGAGACCCTGTTTAAAAATAAAGTATAAAAAATAGGGCCGGGGGTGTAGCTCAGAGGTAGAACCCCCCTGGGTTCAATCTCCGGTACCACACACACACAAAAAAATAACTTTAATTTTCATTTTCCTAAATACATATGATGTTGAGCTGCTTTTTATATGTTTTTTACCATCTGTATATCTTTTGTAAAGTGTGCCTGTTCAGGCCTTTTATCCATTTTATTTATTTATTTATTTATTTCTTCAGCAACATGGACAAAGGTTTATTTAGGAAAGTAGGAAATACACATTCAAGGGAGAATGCGGGCCATCTCAAAAGGGAGAGAGAGACCCTTTGGGTGCAGAATTCTTCCTTTATAGGGGGCTTTCCTGAGGGGTGGGCAGGAGGCATGTGAGGATGGCCTGGGTCCCCTCGTCACAAGGTGGTGTAGGGGGTTCCTGGTCCTGACCTTCTAAACTATTCAAGGACAACCAACAGTGCTGAGGAGTTTGCTGTCTTGAGTCCTTTTACTCATTGTAAAATCAGGTTGTTCAGTTCCTTATTGTTTAGTTATCTGGTAGTGCTTTGTCAGATATGCATCTGTGCAAACATTTTCTCCCTGTTTGTGCCCTGACTTCTCATTTTCGTACATTGTCTTTTGAAGAACAGAAGTTTTAAAATTTTATGAAGTTCATCTTGCCGATTCTTTTTTTCATGAATCATGCCTTTGGTGTTATTTCTAAAAAAGCGAAACCTTGCCAAACCTAAGGTCATACTGGTTTTCCCCTTCTTTTTGCATAGGAATTTTATAGTTTTGCATTTGACCTTTAGTTTTATCACCATTTTTAGATGATTTTTGTGAAGGACGGAAGGTCTGTGTCTAGATACATATTTTGCATGTGGATGTCTTGTCGTTCTAGCACCATTTGTTGAAGACAATCTTTGCTTATTGCCTTTGTGCCTTTGTCAAAAATCAGTTGACTGTCTTAATGTGACTCTATTTCTTGGCTCTCTCGTCTGTCCCAGTGGTTTGTCTGTTCTTTTACCAACACTCTACTGCCTTGATTACTGTAGCTTGACTGTGAGTTTTGAAGTGGAGTGGCCCTGATCTTTTTCATTAAGGAAAAGTTGTGGTGGGGTGGGATAGGAAAGATCACTACAAAATTTTACTATATGAGAGAGGCTAGATTTGGAGAGTTGGCTTCAGGAATTTTGGGCCCACGAGTGTTCTAATCCTGAACCTGGACTCAGGTAGGACTCTTAACCCAGTCATAGGCAGCATTCAGGCAATCAAATAAGTTCCTTTACTTTTTTTTTTTTTTTGCGGTACCAGGGATTGAACGCAGGGGCGTTCTACCTCCGCGCTACGCCCCCGGCCCTATTTTTTATGCTTTATTTTTGAAATCGGGTCTCACGAAGTTGCGGAGGACCTCACTAGGTAGAGAGAGAGAGAGAGAGAGGAGAGGGGAGAGAGAGAGAGATAGATCGCGCGCTGAGGCTGGCCGTGAACCCGGATCCTCTGGTCTCCGCCTCCCAAAGTACTGGGATTACAAGCGTGCGCCACCACGCCCCGCCCGTTCCTTTACTTCTTAAAGGCTGTGTAAGAAAAGGAATGGAGAAATGCAAGTTTCACTGTTCAAGTTTCCATCAGAAAGAAACAGTGGAAATGGGGAAGAAATTCCCCACTGATAGGAGTGCTGAAAAAATTAGAATTAGCCAGGTGTGGTGGCACACACTTGTAATCCTGGTACTCGGAAGGCTGAGACAGGAGGATCGTAGGTTCACGTCTAGTTATCTAACCTCAGCAACTTTGAGGCCCTCTGCAACTTAGCGAGACCCTGTTTCAAAATAAAAAGTAAATAGGGCTGGGGTGTAGCTCAGAGGTAGAGTGTCCCCGGGTTCAATCCCCAGTACCACACAAAAAAATTAAAATTACATGAATGCTTATAAGCTTAAGAAGTAGAACTATTTTAAGAAGTAGAGTCTATTTTAAGCTGATAACAATGTATCTTTGACATACATAAACTCTATACTGTCTCTTCTTCCCCCATATGTTATTGTGACATTTGCACGATTTATTTATTTATTGCATTGTAATTATACATATATTGGGGTATAGAGTGACAGAAAAATACATGCACACACCTCTAGGAACACTTCCCACCGGGTCCCTCCCCCTTCTCTCTCCCTCCCTGTACTGGTCTTTGAGATTGGAATTGGTAATTTTGTATATATTGGTAACAATTGAAATAATGCTATGAATATATATATAAAATTACCATTTGTACCTTTGATATATCATGTGTCCATTAACAAATTTTTGTAGCTGTAGACATTTTAATACTTTTGTCATAACTTTTATACCACCATTATAGTATTAGACTATTAGATTATGGTACAGTATTAGATTATGGTACTATTCTGTACCATAACAGTATTAGATTATTTTGCATTTGACTATATTACATTCTTACCTGTAAAATGAGTTAAATTTTCTTGTGGTTTTATGTTGTCAGGGTCCTTTCATTTCAATTTGGAGAAATCCCTTTGGCATTTCTTATTAGGCATGGTGATGAACCTCCACAGCTTTTATTTGTCTGGAAACGCCCTTATGTTTCCTTCATTTATGAAGGGCAGCCTTGCTGGATATTGTATTGGGGTTGTCAGTTTTCCCTTTCAACACCTTGAGTATGTCGTCCCATTCTCTGCTGGTCTGTAAAGTATCTATTGAGGAATATGATGGTCTTAGGGAGGTTTCTTTGAATGTGATAAGTCATTTTTCTCTTGTAGCTTTTAAAATTCACTTTCATACTTGATGTAAATTTACCTGTTTTAATGTGTGTCAGTGAAGATCTCTTTATATTTAATCTATTTGAGGTTCTGTGAATCCAGATGTTCATTTTTTCTCTTCCAGATTTGGGAAGTTTTCTTTTTTTTTTTTTTTTTTTGGTGGTACTGGGGATTGAACCCAGGGGCATTCTACCTCTGAGCTACACCCCCAGTACTATTTTTTATTCTTTATTTTGAAACAGGGTCTCACTAAGTTGCAGAGGGCCTCACTAAGTAGCTGAGGCTGGCCATGAACCTGGGTCCTCCTGTCTCAGCCTCCCAAGTACTGGGATTACAAGTGTGCACCACCACACCTGGCTGGCAAGTTTTCTGTCATTTTTTTTTAAAGGGAGTTTTCTGCTCCTTTCTGTTTCTCTGATACTTCTGAGATCACAAAATGCCTGTATTAGTCCACCCGATGGTCCCATAGTCCTGTAGACTTGATTTTTTTTCTTTTTTTAATGTTCTTCTGACTAATTTCAAATAACTTAACTTTGAGCTCACTAATAACTCTTTGGTGTTGGAAGGAATCCTGGCATCCTTCCTTAGCAAGTGTGTGTGCTCCAGTTCCTAATATCCATAATTCTGTATTTAATTTGTTTAGATTTGCTTGGTGTTTGCACACCTAGTATAATTTCCTTAAGTAAGATAAAATTTATAGCAGAATAATACCTCAGAATTTAAATAGCAGCTGTGGAGGGAAGGCCAGCAGTTACAAACTGTTCCTTCTCTTCCTTTGGAAAAGAGCCACGCCGCAATGCAATGAGTAATGTATTTTAGAACATACCCGGGCTTGCTACCATAGGTCGATTTGCATGGACAAAGAAAAAATCTAATTATTTCAATATGGCTTCAAATGCAACACAAGAGTAGAGTCCTGTAAGAGAAACGTAAAAGAGTAACTGTCTTGTTACTAAGAGAAGGAAATTCTTACTGTAAGTCAGTTCATGGAATGGATGTGGCCCATTACATATCTCTACCTGAGGAGGGGTGTTGTTTCTCTTGATAGTTGAGAATTCATATATGTATATCATTCATTTTATTTTCATAGTACTTATTGAACATGTTTTACATGTTAAGTAGTTTTTTTTTTGTGGTACTGAGGATTGAACTCAGGGGCATTCTACTTCTGAGCTACACCCCAGCCCTTTTTATTATTTTACGTTGAAACAGGGTCTCGCCAAGTTGCTGAGGCTAATTTCGAACCTGCAGTTCTCTTGTCTCAGCCTCCCAAGTACTGAGATTACTGGCGTGAGCCACCATGCCCAACTTGGGCAGTTTTCTTTAAAATCAAATTTTGGAATTCTAGTCAATTCCAAATGATTATCCCTTGGAATTCTAATGAATTATTAAGCAATTATTCTTCACACTTCTAGAACTGAGTTTGAATTTGCAGAAATCTTCAAGTAGGAGAGTCACGGCAGCCATTTCCCCCACACTCTCCTGTCCCCCACATCTGAAAGAGGATATTTTTCCAAGTTCTTTGCCTAAAACCTTATCACATCATGGCGTTCTTCCTGAGAGTGGAGTAAAATCAACCAGAGATGGATTTGGATCAGATAGAGAAAGAATAACAGTTGAGTTAAACAAATACTTGAGTGTATTTGAAAAGCTATAGAAAGTATGAGAGCCAATTAGTTATTATCTAAACTGACGATGTGATAGGAGAAATAGGCTGAGCTATCTGAGGAGCTTAATTAACATGGACAAGAAGAGCTTTATTACTAACAAAGAGGGCTGTCGAAATTAAGACGAGTTTTTAGATGTCTACTGTGAAATCTTTTAAGGTTTTTTTTTTTAAAAGGAGATCATATATCCATGAAAGTTAATTATTAATCCTGCATATACGTTGACCTTTCAAGACTCTAGGCATATAACTGTAATTCTGTGGGATTCTGCCTGTGCTAAAAATAATCTCATGTCTGGGTTTAAAACTGTGTTGTTCGTCAGTATTAATTTAGGATCTTTGAAACAGTGTAAGATGATGCCTTGTGACTGTTCAGGCTCAGTTGATTTGAGTTGATGGGCGTTTATTGTCAGAGGCCTGTAATTGCTGTACTTGGGAGGCTGAGAAAAGAGGTTGTGAGAAGAGGTTGCAAGTTGGAGGCCAACCTCAGGAACTTAGTGAGATCCTCTTTCTACATTAAAAATCTAAAGGGCTGAGGGTGTAGCTCAGTGGTAGAGCACCCTGAGTTTAATCCCCAGTTACCCCCCTCCCCACACACAAAGAACATGCGGAGAAGTGAGGGGGAGTGTGAATCAGTCTTGGTCACCACACTGGGCCTCACGGCCACCACACTGTTTCTGGTAGCTTGACATTAGTCTTATTGCTCTAGTGATTGTAAACTCTTTCTCAGAAGTGTATATCCACTACTCTGAACCCCAGGGCAGTAGCTTTTCAACTCTTTTGGTTATATGCCCTATTAGAAAAAAGTCAGCATAATAGATAGATATTTATCTGTAATTCTGAGTTATACACATTATTGAACATACACAAAAGAAGAATTTAAAATAGAGGATAAAAATATAAATTTAGTTTCCCGGTTTTTCTGTCACGCCCTGGTAGACTGTTTAGACGCGCCCCTGGAATGTGCACACCTTTCTGGAAGCTGCAGCCCTGGTGTTTTGCCTTTTGGATGACTCAGGTGTTTTTATCGCTGGGTGGTGTTAACCAGCTGCGTGAGTGATCTTTGGCAGATATCCTCATTGTATTTTTTTTTTGTATTTGTGTGGCACTGGGGATTGAATCTAGGGGCATTCTACTTCCGAGCTATACCCCCAGCCCTATTTTATTTTTATTTTGAAACAGGGTCTCGCTAGGTTGATGAGAGTCTCACTACTTGCTGAAGCTGTCCTCGAACCTGTGATCCTCCTGTCTCAGCCTCCCAAGTACGGGGATTATATGTGTGTACCACCATATCCTCATTTAACTCACTTGTAAAGTGGTGGTGGTGATTGCACCTATCTCCTGGGGTTGCTGTGGAGATTAAATGCAACAGGATGTCTAAGTTGTTAGCAGTGTCTGAAATGTTGGCTATTTCCCCCCACCCGTGAGCTTCTTTCCGTTCTTCTCCATCTCACTTCTTCTGTTCATCAATGGTGCCTACTTCCTTTTCTTCTGCCTCAGGATTTTGCTCCCTGCCTTCTCTGTGTGTGTTTCTGCTGGCTTTCTTCCTAAGTCTTGTGTAAAGACTATTTGAGCCCTTTGGTTACAACCATATGTCCCACTCTGCCTGGAATAACCCTGGTTTTCACCTGTTGGCCCAGTGTGATTATAATGGTTCTTTTAGCTGGGCGTGGTGGCGCATGCCTATAATCCCAGTACTTGGGAGGCTGAGACAGGAGGATTGCAGGTTTGAGGACAGCCTCAGTAACATAGTGAAACTCTCAGCAACCCAGTGAGACCCTGTTTTAAAATAAGAAGGGCTGGGGGTATAACTTGAAGGTAGAATGCCCCTGGGTTCAATCCCCAGTACCACAAAGTAAATGAATAAATAAATAAAAGTAATGTGTTTTTTAGCTTTTCAAGCTATCCCTGATTGGAAAGAAAGGACATGGTTAGCCTATTAGTAAGTCACTGCCAAGTGTAGAGGATGTGTGTGGGAGCACAGATCTCTTATACAAGGGCTTCCTCCTTGGCACTGTGCAACCCAGAGATGACTATCTTCAGATAATGTGTTAATCAGAAGGGTGGATCCCCTGATTTACTATCTGTAAGGAAATGATGGTGGTGGGTGGGTGGGCAGGACAAATGTGGCACGTCCTCAGGGAAGTGTCTAGGACAAGAGCTAACTACCAATCCCTAGAGCAATATATTACCTTAGCTGAGGACTGGGCAGCTGGAGACTGTAGCCAGGGTAACTGTCTACCTGGACTGCAAAAACGAAAATGCTAACTAATTATGAGTTCAATTTCTTCCTCTACTTCTATCTTGGACTTTCAAACTGCACAGTCAAAATAATAACCCATAAAAACTTAATAGGGAATCAGGCCAATACCTTTGTATAAAGGCTTCAGGTATTTGATTATACAGGAACTCTTACAGTCAAGCCCCAGTGATTGGTTTCATGGCTCTTTGTCATTCAGCGTGCTCTTTAATGGTCCGGGTTTCCCGGGCTTTCCCTTTCCCGTCACAATCCTTAAACTTCATATCTGAATTTCATCTACTTCTGCGGTTTACATTGTAGTCTTGGTGCTGATGGGCACTGAAATTTATATTTCAAGCTCCTTCTAACTTGCCCAATCTCCTTAGTGACTTTTCACCTATTTCTAGAAATAAACATATTTTAAAATGCCATTTACTGTTTTATGGTTTATAAAAAAATCCATAATCCCAGTACTTGGGAGACTGAGACAGGAGGATCGCAGGTTCAAGCTCAGTCTCAGCAACTTAGGGAGACTCAGCAAAAAATAAATAAAAAAGGGCTGGGGCTATAGCTTGGAGGTAGAATGTCCCTGGGTTCAATCCCCAGTAATGCACGTGAACACACACACACATACACACACACACACACACACACACACTCTCTCTCTCTCTCCCCCCCTCCAAGTGTCAAGAATGGCCATGATACTTTTAAGACTAAAAAGAAAGTCTGTCTCATGTGGAAAATTGGACGCCCAGTGGACATGTTCTGCAGACAGCTTGGAAGTCATTGTATATTGTGCTTTTGTGAGAAGGTGGTTTAGAGATACCGATCTGAAATTTAGGTAAGAACAATTGACAAAACAGTGAGAAAGAATAATGTCTTCGTAATATTTTTAGATATTATAAAAGTAATTAAGGGAGGCTTTCTGGGAAAACTGTTTCTTCAGGGTTTTGAAGTTAGAAGGGACTCGAGTTGGTAGAAGGCTGATAGAGTGAATTATTCAGGTGATAGAATAGCTTGTCCCATGAGAAGGAGCAGCAGGCCGCAGGTTTGAAGCAGACGCTCTTCTTGTCTAGATCAGAGAATCTGTCGGAAAATAATGAAAAACAGTTAATGAAGGAATAACAGGAGAGCAGCAACACAGTGTGGGCCCCTCAAGAGAGGTAAACCAACTTGCATTGGGTGCAGGAATTCTTGAACGGGGAAGTATGGTGAGTCAAACAGGACTCAGTCATGGCTGTCCTGCTGAGAGGTGACAAGCTATGAGCCTTGGTGACATTTAGTGGATGGAGAATGGTAGCTGGCAAAATAGGAAAAGAAAATATCAGAAGGACCTTAAGGAATTTGATTAGGACTTTGTAACATGTGCAGGAGTAGCACAGACAAGAGTCGAAGATCTTTAGGGTTGAATGATATGAAATTACTAATATTTCACTTTCCTAAGTCTATGAAAGTCGTAGTTTTGTGTGTGTGTATACATTTTGTAATTCACACCTATTTGGGGTGGAGATGACTAATGAGGAGCTACCACTGCAAGGGTCACAGCATCAGTTAAATAAGGACAAGTCTGAAGTGATTGAAGGTGTTTTCAGAGCTCCAGGCTGGTAGCACAGTGAATTATAGTGTTGAAAACAAGGGGGGGGGGAGTGGAGAGAGAGAAGGCAGACAAGTTTTATGAGTTATTTTTCTTTAAAATTTTAAACATGTATGGTTTTAATGTCCTAACTGAAGATCTCAGATAAAATCATATGGCCTTTGACTGGGTGGTATTTAATCATTGTAGAGAAACTTTGAAAGATTGATTACCTCTTCAGACAGTTTGGCCCTGGCTTGGTCAATTGGTCAGTTTTTAATTACTTGGATATTCAGTAGGAAAAAGTTTTTTTTTTGTGGTACTGGGGATTGAACCCAGGGGCATTATACCTCTGAGCTATATCCCCAGCCTTATTTTTTTTATTCTTTATTTTGAAACAGGGTCTCACTAAGTTGCTGAGGCTGGCCACGAACCCGGATCCTCCTGTCTCAGCCTCCCAAGTACTGGCATTACAAGCATGCACCACCACGCCTGCTTTTTTTTTTTGTGAATGTGAAAGGGAGTCTAGAGGCTTATTTTTTGCTCACTTTTATAAAGGTGTGTGTGTGTGTGTGTGTGTGTGTGTGTGTGCACGTGTGCGTGTATGTACGCGCACTACCAGGAATTAAATTCAGGATCATTCTATCTCTCAGCAATACTCCCAGCCCTATTTTATTTTTTATTTGGAAATGGTCTCACTAAGTTGCTGAGACTGGCCTAAGCTGCTGAGGCTGGATTCCAACCTGTGATCCTCCTGTCTCAGCCTCCCAAGAGTACTGGGCTTACAGTTGTGCACCACCATTCCTGGCCTATAGTAATTTTCTATAGGCATAAAGACAGTTGGACACAAGTTAATTGAGAAGCTAAACAAAACAACACTCCTCTACACACACACACACACGTTCCAACACTTGAGGTCTTGCAGGGGAGGGCAGGCACATAGAATGAGGCACTGTTTTGAAAGAACTCAACTTGGGTGCTCAACCTTGATACCCCTCTGCCCTTTTTCAAGTGCATCTGATTGGCGAGCATACATTCGTCACGAATGGCCCACACGTGCTTGAAATAAAGCGGTGCCAAACCAAGTTTGGGATGCTTTCAGCAAACCAGGGTGGCACGGCTACGTGCATGAAATCTCCTACAGAAAAGACCTTGAGGAGGACAAGACCTGATCTCCAGGAAGTCGCCGCGGTAGGCAGGACCCAGCAACCGCCAAGGAAAAGAGTGGACATGTTTTATTTATTTATTATTATTATTATTATTTTGTGGTGCTGGGGTGGAACCCAGGAGCCTTCTACCTCTAGGCTATACCCACAGCCCGATTTTGTTTCTTATTTGGAAACAGGGTCTCACTAGGTTGATAAGAGTCTCACTCCTTGCTGAGGCTGTCCTCGAACCTGCGATCCTCCTGTCTCAGCCTCCCAAGTACTGGGAGAGCACCACCACACCTGACTAAGTGGACATGTTTTAGAGTGGCAAATTGTCAGGCTGTTCCCACTCATTCCTATTCAGACTCACGTCCAGCGCTTCCTGAGCACCACAGAAAACACCAGAGCTTCCTCCATGAGCTCCGTGGGGCAGAACAGAATGGTCTCATTCTCCATGTTCGCTCCATTTGCATGCATTTTTTATTAGGTCTTCAAAGAGGTAGCTCATGAGGAGCCATGCAAAAGCGTGTGTGCGCGCGCATGTGTGCGTGTGTGTTCGTGGGCGTGTGTGCGTGTGTGGGTGTGTGTATGCTCTGGGAATCTTACATTTGGAGCTGTTTGGACTCACTTGGGATGTGTGGGTGAGAAGTTTCTTACTTAATCCACTCAGTGCCTCCCTGGTTAGGTACTATTGAGTTACTCAGAAAGAAAATAATGTGCAGTTTTTGAACTTTAGGGGCTCACAATCTGGTTGGGGAGATAAGAATCTATACAAAAACAATTAAAGAACAACAAAGATAGTTTGGTTTTTCTTTTTTCTTTTTTTTTTTTGGTACTAGGGATTGAACCCAGAGGCATTCTACCTCCATGTTATACCCCCTGCCCGATTTTATTTCTTATTTGGAAACAGGGTCTCACTAAGTTGCAGAGGGCCTCACTAAGTTGCCAAGGCTGGCTTCAAACCCGTGATCTGCCTGTCTCAGCCTCCCAAGGACTGGGTTTACAAGTGTGCGCCATCACATCCAGCTCAAAGATAGTTTATAATCATGGGCATTCTACCTTGGAGCTACACCACCAGCCCTTTTTATTTTTTAGTTTGAAACAGGATCTCACTAAGTTGCTGAGGCAAATCATTGTTGAACAGTACATATTATGGGGGTCTGATATATTCAAGGGGTTTGATATATAAAGGGGTCTGATATATTAAAGGGGGTCTGATATATTAAAGTATATATATTAAAGGGGTTGCTGTGTGTGTGTGTGTGTGTGTGTGTGTGTGTGTGTATGTGTGTGTGTGTGTTGTGTGTTGCTAGGGATGGAACCCAGGGGCATTCTACTTCTGAGCTATACCCCCAGGGTCTTGCTAAATTGCTAAGGCTGGTCTCAAATTTGTGATCTTCCTGTCTCAGCCTCCCAAGTACTGGGATTACAGGTGTGTGCCACTGCACCCCGCTCAGGAAAGGGGTTTATTATGAGCTAATAGGGTTGGGGAGTCTTCTTGAAAGAATGAGGTTTAAGTTTTAGAATTAAATTTCAATCAAAAGGGTATTTATTAGCTGGCTGTGGCGGTGCACACTTGTAATCCCAGTACTTGGGAGGCTGAGACAGGAGAATCGCAGGTTCAAGACCAGGCTTAGCAACTTAGTAAGACTCTCAGCAACCTAGAGTGACCCTGTTTCAAAGAAGACAAACAAACAAACAAACAAACAAACAAAAAACAGGCTGGGGGCGTGTGGCTCAGAAGTATAATGCCTCTGAGTTCAATCCCCAGTACCAAACAACAACAACAACAACAAAACAAAGACATTTATTAAATATCTATAGTCTCTGTTCCCAGTATTGAGACTGAAAGTTGAGTTATGAGTGAGAAACTTCTGTAGTATAATTCTCTCTGTATAGGTTAGACAGAACCATGTAAATGCTTTTGATAATTGTGTTCTATAAGAAGTGCATTATGACCTCTGCTTCTTTCTCAGCCCAAATATTCTTCAATTTTGCTTGGTTACATTTCAGTTTCTCTGTAGACCTCTCTGCCTCTGTAACTGAGGATTTTGTTAAGGCATTTCTTTTCTTTCTTGAGGTTTTGGCTCTGGAAGGATTCAAGGGTACTTCTTCAGACAATGAAAATCAGCTGTGTTGGTAGCAATTGTTCTAAGGAGCAGCCAGTTCAACTTTGCAGCTTGAGCTATAGAAAAATAAGCCCGTGCCATTTACTGGATTGTTAGAGCATCCAGAATTTATGTCTCAAATAAACTTTTATGTCTGCGGTACAGAGGGTTGCTTTCGGCCTGGCTTCAGTCATGCGGAGTGGGGACATGACCATGTGTAATCATTAGAAGTGCAATCACAGTGGAGCGTCGAGCCAGCTTGTGTTTGGTGGGTTGCATCTGCTTTATGTCTGTTTGTTCAGGGATGAAAAGAGAGAGGCACCAGGGCTCCTTTATGTTCTCCTGTTTTTATCGGGCAGGCCAGGAGCTCAGGAGGTCTGTTTGTCATTCCTGGATAACATCAAAGCCACTTCTGGCAAAGCTGTTGCTAAGCTGTGGGCAGGATAGGCCTCGGTGACCCTGGAACATTTACACTGCTGCTACCTGGGAAATAGTTCTCCCACTTGCAAAACATTTGATCTGAAAAAAGTTGCACCTACCATTGTTTGCCTAACTTTTTTTTTTTTGTGTGTGTGTGGTACTGGGGATTGAACCCAGGAGTATTCTACCTCCCAGCTACACACCCAGCCCTTTTTATTATTTTGTTTTGAAACAAGGTCTCACTAGGTTGCTGAGAGTCTCACTATGTTGCTCACGCTGGCTTCAAACCTGCGATCCTCCTCTCTCAGCCTCCCAAATACTGGGATTACAGACATGCACCACCACACCCAGCTTTGCCTAACTTTTAACAGAAAACTTCTGACAATCTATAAATGAATAACAGTTCACCTGCAAAGTTACTTTCTTCCATATTCATATTTGTCTTTTGAAAGCTCACAGTCACCACTTTTTAAAAAAAGCCATGTAGACAGTAAGACAGTCAAGAAAAAAGAAAGCATTTCCTTTAGCTTGCTCTCTCTCTCTCTCTCTCTTTCTTTCATTTTTAAGGCAGATCATGAATAGAATCCAGTTGAAGTATAGGCTACTGTGATTCTAATTTCTGTTTATGATAAAAAAATCCATATTTACCATAAAAACCAGATTGCACAGGAGGTTGTGGGATTTTATTCTGTATTCAAGAGTTAGTATAACATTTATTCATTTCTTTTTTTATTCATATTTATTCATTTCCTTCATTCATTTATTCATCTATGTGTTCATTTATCCAGAAACCATTCATTGAGTATCTCCTAAAAGCAGGCATTTATCAGATGGTGAGATGCTATGTAGAAGAAGAAAGCTGGGTAGCCAGTGTGCTAGCTGGACAGGGCTGCCAGTTTTCTGGTGCCAGGGAGGCCCCGCGGATAGTTGAGCCGAGGCCTGAAGTAGGAGACAGTTGGCTAGGCCGACATCTTGCAGAAGAGGTGGCAGTAGACAGACCACTAAGGGCAAAGATGCTGAAGTCGGGTGAGCTGCGGTAACAGCAAGCCGGCTGGTGTGGCCGGTGGAGGTAGTGGTGGGTGAAGTTAGCAAAGTAGCTGTGGGTGGCAGAGGCAGCCCCTGGGGCCTGGGACTTCACTCCTAGTGAGGTGGAGCCACTGGAGGGTGTGAGCAGAGGCTGGGAGGCCCTGACTCCTGTCTTCACAGGCTCCTCCACCTGGCCTGTGTGTGGAGCGTCGGCAGTCAGGGGCCCGGCAGAAACAGGGCACTTGTTAGGCGTATGTTGTTACAGCCAGGAGAGAAATGATGGCCATTTAGCAGGTTTGTGAGTTGGTAAGACATCAGATGCTAGGGATATTTTAAAGGTACAACCTACAGGGTTTGTGAGTTGGTAAGACATCAGATGCTAGGGATATTTTAAAGGTACAACCTACAGGGTTTGTGAGTTGGTAAGACATCAGATGCTAGGGATATTTTAAAGGTACAACGTACAAATTTTATTATTTTGGACATGAGGCATAAGAGATGGGTGTCAAAGTTGATTCTAGGGCTTTTATTATAGGCAGGTAGTTGGGTAAAAGTGTTTCATGATGCACATCTGTGTGCTAGACACTATTCTGTGGGGTTCACACCTAATAATCAAAGGATTCTCATTATCATGATACGGATTTCAAAAATGCTGAAATACTTAACTTATATTCGATAAGACTCATGCATCTTAAGTATAAAATTGAGTCTATAAAATGTAAACTTAATAAATGTATACATATATATATATATGTGTGTGTGTATGTGTGTGTTTATTCATGTAGCCACCACCTTTATTCAAAGAAGCAGAACATTTTCAGCCTTACAGAGGTTCCTCTGCTGAAGGTAGCCACTATTTTTACTCTTATCACCATAGATTAATTTTGTCTGTTTTCAAATTTCATATAAATGGAATTATACCTTATTATTATTATTTTTTTTGCGGTACCGGGGATTGAATGAAGGGGCGTTCTACCTCGCGCTACACCCCCGGCCCTATTTTTTTATACTTTATTTTGAAACCAGGTCTCACGAAGTTGCGGAGGGCCTCACTAAGTAGAGAGAGAGAGAGAGAGAGAGAGAGAGAGAGAGACAGGGAGAGAGAGAGAGAGAGAGCTGAGGCTGGCCGCGAACCCGGATCCTCCGGTCTCCGCCTCCCAAAGTACTGGGATTACAAGCGTGTACCACCATACCCGGCTTACCTTATTATTTTTAAATAAAATCTTTTATTGACTTATAATTCACACACTATAAAATTCACCTTTTTCAGGTGTACGATTCAGTTGTTTTTAGTGTATTTGCAAGTTAGTACAACCATCACCACTCTATGATTCCAGAACATTTCCATTACCTCAAGAAGATATAACCATTAGCACTCATACCCCTTGCCCCCTGTCACCCTTGCCACCACCAATCTATTTTCCATCTTGATGGATTTGCCTATCCTGGACATTTTATATGAATGGAACCATAAAACATGTGCTCTTTTGTGACTGGCTTCTTTCACTTAGATAATATCCTCACGGTTTATCTATGTCATAGTATGAATCAGCACATCATTTGTAAAAATGCTGATTAGTATTCTACTGTATGGGTATACTGTATTTTATTTACCCATCTATCAGTTGATGGACGTTTGAGTTATGTGGTCTTTTTGTCTATTGTGAATAGTGCTGCTATAAATGTTCATGTACAGGTTTTTTTTTCTTTTTTCCTTTTTAAATCAGGCATTTATAAACAAGAAAGCATACATTAATTACATAAAAATAGCTCTCAAATAGCAGAGGAAGCCATCATATTGTCACAGGGGTTTTTTTTTTCTTTGTGGGCATGGACAGGTTTTCAGTTCTCTTGGGTAGGTACCTAGGTGTGCAAAGTGTGTGCCCTCTTGTAGCTGGCTCCTTTGTTTCACATTATGTCTATGTAATTTGTTTATGTTTTTGTTTGTAGCAATAGTTCCTTCTTTTTCATTGGTCTTTGAGTTTCCATTCTGCCAACATACCACAATTTATTTATCCATTTGCCAATTGATGGCCATTTAGGTTGTTTCCAGTTTGGGGCTATGATAAATAATACTGGTGTGAGCCAGGCATGGTGGCACACACCTGTAATCCCAGTACTTGGGCAGCCAAGGCAGGAGGATCGCAGGTTTGCGGCAGCCTCAGCAACTTAGTGAGACTCTCAGCAACCTAGCAAGATCCTGTTTCAAAACAAACACAAAATAAATAAATAAAAAAGGCTGGGGGTGCAGCTTCGAAGAAGAATGCCCCTGAGTTCAATCCCCAATACCACACAAAAAACACCAACCAACCAACTAACCAACCAACCAACCAACCAATCAAACAAAAAACTGGTGTGACTGCTTTGCCCGTCTTTTTGTGAGCACCCACTCATTCCTCTCTGGTAAATGCGCAGGAGTGGGATTGCTGGCTCCTTTGTCCTTGTCTGTCCTCCCGTAGCACTCTCCCACAGCAGAGACATGTGCTTGGAGACCTGCTTCCATTCCTCCTTCCTGCCTGTGCACACATTTAGGGCTGATTTTCCTCTGTCCTCTCTAAAGACTCTTTTAGGAATCATTTTCTTTCTTTTATGTTTCTTCATCTGTTTAAAAAAGCAGAGTTGAGCCTGCAGCTGCTTGTGACTCAGTTTGTACAGTTGCCAGCCCAAGAGCCCAAGATGACTTAAAATGTCATGTTCTGAGCCGGGCGTGGTGGCACACGCTTGTAATCCCAGTACTTGGGAGGCTGAGACAGGAGGATCGCAGGTTTGCAGCCAGCCTCAGCTACTTAGTGAGGCCCTCTGCAACTTAGTGAGACCCTGTTTCAAAATAAAGAATAAAAAATAGGGCTGGGGGTGTAGCTTGGAAGTAGAATGCCCCCAGGTACTGCAAAAATAAAAGTCATGTTCCCATATGGGAGTGGTTACTATGAATCAGTTTTTGAGGGGTCTAGATCACTAAGAATCTGATAAAAGCCATGTACCCTTCTACAAATCCCATCTGCAATGGGCCCACGATTCCCAGATTAAAAATCCTTCTTTTCTACTTTGTAATGCCTTAATTTTTTTCACATATACCTTTTCTGACTCATTAAGATCATTTAATCCAAGCTGTCACTATCAACTGAGGTAGACACATGAAGGACTGTGAATGCACAGATGTCTATAAAACTGGCTAACAACATTTCAGTTAGAAGGAAAAAGTTCAAGGAATCTGTCATATAGCATGGTCACATTAGTTAATAACAATGCATCGTGCACTTGGAAATTGCACAGAGAGTAGATTTTAAGTGTTCTCACCACACCACAGAAAATGTGTACAAAGTAATGGATATGTTAATTAGCTTGATTTAGCCATTCCACAATGTGTACATATATTGATGCATCATATTGTACACCATAAATAATATGATTTTTTTGTCACTTAGAAATAAGACAAAACACACTTGGCTGATACAAAGGCCCTGACTTGTATCTCTAACTATCAAAGGAGGTAAGGATTACTAGCACTTAGAAATCGCTGTGGAATCCTTATTCTTTTCAATTCTGCCAGCATTTGAGAACTTTTAAGATTATATCCTTCACTATTCCTGTTAAACTTCATCTGTTTTTTTCTTATGTTGGGGAGCCAAGCCCGGGCCACGTACATGCTAGGCAAGTGCTGCACCACTGGGTCTAGCCCCAGCCCTGATATTCTTAATTAGAGATTAAAATGAGCACAGTGCCATTAGGCTGGCTCCTCCAGGCTGGAAAGGCACCACCTCTGCCGCAGGGACAGCGGGCTCCTAAGTGTTCACGCCACAAGGTAGCCTCCTGTCCAGGAACCTCCCTTCTGCAGCCCGAGTTTTCTGTGCCACTTTTTTGTTTTTGTGGTGCTGGGGATTGAACCCAGGTCCTTCTACATGCTAGGCAAGTGCTCTACTACTGAGCTACACCCCCAGCCCTTCATGTTTTTTAATTGGATGAATAATTGGGTGCCACTCAATTGCAGCATTCCTTGTAGGGAGGCTGTGGATAATGTAGATAATTAAATACATCATTTCTAAATGTGATATTTAAAACAATTCAGTGCCAGAAGTGGTGGCACATGCCTGTAATCCCAGTACTTGAGAGTCTGAGACAGGAGGATTGCAGGTTCGAGGTCAGCTTTAGCAATTTAGTGAGACTCTCAGCAACCTAGTGAGACCCTGTTTGAAAGAAAAAGAAAAAAAAGAAAAGGTCTGAGGGTGTAGCTCAGAGGTAGAATGTCCCTGGGTTCAATCCCCAGTCCCACAAAAAATAAAATAAAATAATTAAATACATAAAATAAAAGAATTCAGTGACACTGGTACTAGAAGTAGAGTCACCTTGACTCGTTCTTCTCTGGTGCCTTCCTCCTAGGACAGAATTGCTACCTGCATCTTTTGAGACTTTGTTATATACTCTTCATTATATGAACAAGTTTGGGCTTCAACCTGGAGGCAGTGTAACATCATTAAAAGGCTTAATATATAGTCCATAATCAATTTGAATTTTTCCTTTTTGGCCCTGGGGATTGAACTCAGCAGCATTCTACCTCTGAGCTGCACCTCCAGCACTATTTTTTTTTTAATTTTGAAACAGGGTCTCACTAGGTTGATGAGGCTGACCTCAAACCTGTGATCCTCTTGTCTCAGCCTCCCAAATATTGGGATTATAGGCGTGTACCACCATGCCTGGCTTTAATTTGACATTTTTTCCCCTTGTGGTACTGCTGATTGAACCCAGGGGTGCTTTCCCACTGAGCTCCATCCCCATCCCTATTTATTTTGAGACAGGGTCTTGCTTGGTTGCTCAGGTTGACCTCAAGCTTGGGATCCTCCTGCCTCAGCTTCCTGAGTTGCTGGGATTACAGGCATGCACCACGGTAACCAGATTCCCAGAGTTTTTAGTAAAGTTTAGAAAAGCCTTGTGCAGATTTGTTTGTTTTTGTAAACTGGGGCCACGTTCTACAGTGTCACGTGCTTGGTTTTTTCACTTTGCTGTGTGTTGCAGACATCTTTGTGTGTACGTGCTGCCTTTCTCATTTCTTGTCTTTTTAAATGTTTATTCCTTTTACCTATTGAGTTTTAGAATAATGAGTTGGTACTTTAACCTCCAAAGGTAATCAATATTTTTTAAAAATAATTATGAATTTGTGGACTTAACATGTTTGTTGCGCTTAAATTCACTGTGGTCATTAATCTCGATGATGTCTCTTCTGTTCTTTGTTCTTGATGTTCAGATAGTCTCATCTCTCTTCATGTCTTTTCGACATGACCCCAGTATTCTTGTTGAATTACCCACTTTAGACATGCCAGGGTATTCCAGACTATTCTTTTCTCCAAATTAAAATTAAAACTCAGTTTTACTTCATGCTATGTTTAGGGAAATTTACCTAAGTTTAACCAGATTTCTTTGCTGCACCCCTGGGTGTATCTTATCAGGGAATCATCAGATATTTTTGAGAGCTACCATGTGTAGGGAAGCCAGGTAGGTCCTGTGGTGTAGGAAACAAGTTCTACTTCCTGTATCAGAACAAATCCTTATTATGTCTTTAAAGCTGATCTTTTATCTAATGCTTATGAGAAGCCAGTAATCCATAGAAAAGTAAGCAATCCAGTGCCATATACAAATAGGGCAATTGCTTTTTTCAGTTTTATTGTATACTAATTTACATAACTATAAACTCACTCATTTTAAGCATTTAGTTCAACAAGTTTTGGTAAATGTGTACTGTGTTGCAGTCAACACTATAACTACCGTTCCGTCAATCCAGGAAATTCCTTTATACCTTTTTGCATATAGTCCTTGTACCCACCATAGTTTCAGGTAACCCTTGGCTTTCCTTTGGATGCTACAGTTTTGCTTTTTCTAGAATTTCATGTAAATGGCTGGCATCGTATAGTATATAGTCCTTTGTGTCTGGCTTCTTTCATTCAGTATAATGTTTTTGAGATGCATCCATGCTGTTGCATATATCAGTAATTTGTTCATTTTTTTGGCCGCGTAGTATTCCATTGTGTGGACATACTACTGCATTTGTAATTGAACATTTGGGTTGTTACTTCCCCACTTTTTGGGCTATTATGAATAATGCTAATGGACATTTGCATACAAGGCTTTGTGTGGACATATGTTTTAATTCTAATGACTAGATACCTTGGAATGGAATTTACTGGGTCATGTAAGTATATGTTTACCTTTTAAGAAACTATCCAAATGTTTTCCTCAGTAGCTGAAACATTTTGTATTCGTACCACCAATGTTCCAGTTACTTTACATCCCCACTAACAAATAGCTTTGTCATTCTTTTTTTATTTTCTATTTTTGTTATTGGGAATTGAACCCAGAGGCATTCTATCTCTGAGCAACACTCACAGCCCTATTTTTATTTTGAAAGAGATCCTGCTAAGTTGCTGAGGCTGGCCTTGAACCTGCGGCCCTTCTGTCTCAGCCTCCCAAGTACTGGGATTACAGGTGTGTGTCACCACACCCGGCTTCAGCTTTGTCATTCTTTATAGTTTTTGCCATTCTATTTGGTACGTAATGGTGTATAATTGTGGGTTTAACTGCACCTTTTTAATGACTAATAATATTGAGTATCTTTTTCTGTGCTCATTGGCCTTCCATGTATCACTTTTTTGGTATGAAATGACTGTTCAAGTCTTACTGGATCGTACGTTTTCTTTCACTGAGTTGCAACAGTACTTTATGTATTCTGGATTCAAGCCTTCTACTACATACATGCTTGTCTTTGAAATTTAATTTTGAGTTAAGTTTTGATAAGAAAATGTTCAACTCATTTATTTTTCATTTTAAATGGAAAAGACAAAATCTTATCCAAAGAAAGTGATAATACATTTTTTTGGGGGAAAAGTTTATGATCATGAAAGGGAGAGAAATGAAAGAGAAAGTTCGGGGAACAAACAGAGGAAATTGAACTAAGAGATCGTAGAATGAAGAAATGATGAGGAAAAAAGACAAAAGACGATCAAACCACAAAGATGTGTAATGAAAGGGAGGGCCTAAGAAACGGAGGAAGAAAACAACAAACGAGTCTAAAGGTATGAGGGAAAAGAAAAAAGAATAGTAGAAATGAAAGGAAAAGACAAAAAAAAAATGCCAGGAGAAGAAAATGCCACAGGGCTCCTCTACGTCCCACATCTTGCCTGCTGCATCGGCCACTCACTGACCGTCTCTCTTGCCACTCACTGACCGTCTCTCCTGCGTCTCTCCCTTGTGCACTTCCCGTGTCCACACTGCCTCTCGGAAGCCCCTCTTTCCTCCCACATTTCAATTCTTCAATGTTTAGCAGTTCTACCTCCCAAACATACAAAATAACAGTGCTGTGTGCTTTCTATTTGTAGTCTATAAGAGCACAGACTCTGAAGTTACTTGTTGGGTTTGAATCCTAGCTCTGTGACCTTAAACAGAATATAACCTTTCAAATAACCAGCTTCATGATGTGTAAGATGGGAATGATATTAATTCCTATCTCAAGATTTTTCATGGAGATTACAGTATCTATGTAAAGCTTTCATTGTGCGGATACATAGTACTTAGTCATTAAATATTATAGGCCGAGCGTGGTGGCGCACGCTTGTAATCCCAGTACTTTGGGAGGTGGAGACCGGAGGATCTGGGTTCGCGGCCAGCCTCAGCTCTCTCTCTCTCTCTCTGTCTCTCTCTCTCTCTCTCTCTCTCCCCCTCTCCTTAGTGAGGCCTCCGCAACTTCGTGAGACCTGGTTTCAAAATAAAGTATAAAAAATAGGGCTGGGGGCGTAGCGCGGAAGTAGAACGCCCCTGCATTCAATCCCCGGTACCGCAAAAAAAAAAAAAAATTATAGATGCTAGTGTGTGAGTGTGTGTTTACATGCGCGTGTGCGTGTGTGTTTCTTGGTTATCAGGCCTTCCACCTTTGTCTCTCTGTTCATCTTCTTTTAATTTGGGAGCATTTTACCAAACTAAAATACTTCAGTGGCAAAATATCACAAGTGTCATGCTTTTGAAACTCCAAGATGTAAACACAACTGTATTTGTTCATCTGAAATGTCAAGTTGGAAGTAATAATAATGAATATTTACATAGTACATGACCTGTGAGTCTTTTAACCTAGTACTGACAGATATTTAGTAGTAGAAAACTTATAGGGTCCAGCGTTGGAATTTCCTGGTTTCTGTAATGCTGAAATGACAAACCACAGTTTGATAAATACAGCTGAGGCAGGTGAGAGGTCTGAACTGTAATATAAATGCAGGACATGAACTCAACGCCTTTCATGCCAGTCACCTCTGTTACAATTCCCATTTTTAAAACAAGGGTAGTATTTGGAAGGGATCTCCTTCCTGATACAAGATCCCTTCCGCACCATTTCTCATCTGCCTCTGTCTCAATTTGATGAGTGAAATTTTATTTCCCAGTGAGTAAATTTATACTTTTTGGATTTTTCTAGTTGTTGACAAATATTGCTTTGGATTGGACTAATTGAACTAAAATTTGTTTTGATCCTGAATTAATATATGAAAAAACCCCTCCCCTTCTTTTACCTGTAGCCCCTCAGCTATACAAAGTGAGATTTACTTTGTTTTTTCTCTGCTCTACATTTCCTACTTCTTACCACTATTCCTTGAATAACATGACTTCTGTATTTTGCTTGTTGTCTCATCTGTCCAACAGACAGATACAGATACAGGCTAATCTGTTAGGATGTCACTTAAAATATGGTACCCGAAATTGAGCCCAAAGAGCTGGGTATGCGCCTTCTTCCTCTAGTTGACATTCCATTCTTCTATCAACCCGCCTAAGATGGTGGTCTTGACTTTCCAGCTCTTATAGCACAATGTTCATGTATTACATTTGGAGTGATCATATACTTACCAGGACTCTTTTGAGGATGAAAGGGGATATGATTAATCATTACCCTCAGGAAGCAGGCATAATCCAGAAACGTCTTGGCTGCACAGGGAGGTATGGTCACTGTATTAGTTACCTTTTGCTATAACAAAATACCTGAGGCTGGATACTTATTTTTTTCGTGGTACTGGGGATTGAACCCGAAGGCATTCTACCTCCAAGCTACATCCCCAGCCTGATTTTATTTCTTATTTGGAAACAAGGTCTCGCTAGCTTGCTGAGAGCCTCGCTAAATTGCTGAGGGCTGGCTTTGAACCTGTGATCCTCTTGTCTCAGCCTCCCAAGTACTGGGATTATAGGCGCATGCCACCGCGCCCGGCTAAGGCTGGATACTTATGAAAGAAGAGGTTCATTTAGCTCACAGTTTTGGAGGTTGAAGAGCGTGTGCTAACATCTGTTGGGTTCCCCTGAGGCCCTCTTGGCTACACTATATCATGGTGGATGGCAATATGGTGGAGCACATGTGAGAGGGAGATATTACATGATAAGACTGGAAGCCAAAGAGAGAATTGGGGGCAGTCTTGCGTTTTTTATAACAACCCTCTCTTGAGAACTAACCAGTGTCCCATATGAACTACATTACTGCCTCCTAAGGGCAGCATCCCCAATGACTGAGTTACCTTCCACTAAGCCTCACCTCCTTTTTTTTTTTTTGCAGAACTGGGGATTGAATCCAGGGGCATTTTACCTCCAAGCTACACCCCAAGCCCTATTTTATGCCTTATTTTTAAACAGGGTCTCACTAAGTTGCAGAGGGCCTCACTAAGTAGCTGAGGCTGGCAGAGAACCTGCGATCCTCCTGTCTCAGCCTCCCAAATACTGGGATTACAAGTGTATGCCATCATGCCTGGCTAAGCCCCACCTCTTTAAGGTCCCATCACCTCTTTTTTTTTTTTGCGGTACTGGGGATTGAACCCAGGGGTGTACCCCTGGTCCTATTTTTTAGCCTTTACTTTGAAACTGGGTCTTGTGAAGTTGCGGAGGCCTCGCTATGTAGTTGAGGCTAGCCGCAAACCCAGATTCTCCGGTCTCCACCTCCTAAGTACTGGGATTACAAGCGTGCACCACCACGCCTGGCTCCCATCACCTCTTAACAGGGCATTGGGGCCAAGCTCTCAATACATGAGCACTTGGGGACAGACCGCATCCACACCACAGCAGTCCTGCTAATTACATAGGGTTAAACTGAAGCCAAGTCCAAGCTTTTCAAAACAAATACTAATTGCTTATAACTCTGGTACCCCCCTCCATCATGTACGTAAGTAGTTGAATTTTGTTCTGCAGTTCATATTTATGTTTGTATAAAGTATAATTGTGTTGGTGTTTGTCCTATGGAGATAATTTAAAATCTAGATTTTGATCTGCCAAATTAGCTATTCTCCCCAGTCTACGTCATCTGAAAATTTTGTAAACAACTTTCCTGTGTATTTTTCTTATGTTGGTAATCTAAATGGTGCCTTCCCCAGATTCCCAATACCCATCCACCTCACCCTCACAGAGCTCCCAGGCTCTGGGGGGAAACTGAGAACAAAGATGTTAGAAATCCTTTCTCAGGTATTTCTATTTTAGTAGAAGACAAAAAAGACTGTTAAACTTTTCAGAGCAGAAAGAATAGATATCTAATGATTGTTTCTCAGGTAACTTGGCTGGAGTTTCCTTTTGCAAATAGGTTCTGAATATCTTCCATATACCAGATAATAGGTGCCAAATGTAGAGTTACATGCAAACATGTTGGCTAAAAAAAAAAAAAAAACAACAGCTGACAGGTGCTGTAGGAAAGGTCAAAGTCAAGCAGAGTGGGGATGAAAAGGAGGAAGAAGCCAGGCATGGTGGTGCACGCTTGTAATCCCAGTACTTGGGAGGTTGAGACCATAAGATCCGGGTTCGTGGCCAGCCTCAGCTACTTAGTGAGGCCTCCGCAACTTAATGAGACCCTGTTTCAAATTAAAGTATAAAAAAAATAGGGCCGGGGGTGTAGCTTGGAGGTAGAACGCCCCTGGGTTCAATCTCCAGTACCGCAAAGAAAAAAACAATAGGACTGGGGGTGTAGCCCAGAGGTAGAATGCCCTGGGTTTAATCCCTGGTACCTCCCCCAAAGGGCATCTGCCTGTCCCACTGAAGTTGCCTATATACAAATTTGAAAGGGCAATTAATAAAAAGATAGTTTTTGCATATTTCAAAAATCCTTTGTATAGCAAAGAAAAGTTCCCTTGATCTTAGCTTCCTCTCCCCTTTACCACAGGATTTATTTATTTATATTATTATTATTTTATAGTGCTGGGGATTGAACCCAGGGACTTGCACATGCTAGGCAACTGAGCTATATCCCCAGCCCTATTTATGTTATTTTTTGTGTGTGTGTGTGGTACTGGGGATTGAACCCAGGAGCATTCTACCTCCGTGCTACACCCCCGGCCCTATTTTTTATACTTTATTTTGAAACCAGGTCTCACCAAGTTGCGGAGGGCCTCACTAAGTATATATAGAGAGACAGACAGGGAGAGAGAGAGAGAGAGCTGAGGCTGGCCGTGAACCCGGATCCTCCGGTCGCCGCCTCCCAAAGTACTGGGATTACAAGCGTGCGCCACCACGCCCGGCTTTATGTTATTTTTATACATATAAATGTAAAGCTCACTTAACCTGGGCACATGTGTAGTCCTCTAGAATCGTGGCTTCTCAACACTTTTTTTTTGTGGTATTGGGGATTGAACCCAGGGGCATTCTACCTCCGAGCTACACCCCCAGCCCTATTTTTTATGAAACAAGGTCTCACTAAGTTGTAGAGGGCCTAAGTTGGTGAGACTGGCCACAAACCTGTGATCCTCCTGTCTCAGCTTCCCAAGTACTGGGATTAGAAGTGTGTGCCACCACACCCAGTTCTTCTCAACACTTTTTATTGCAATTCTTAGAAGGAATATATTTTGCATTGTAATCCAGCACATATGTAACCCAGCATGCACACCCACCCACACCCAGGAACAAAAGTTTCTTGAAAGAGTACTTGCTACTTGCAATTTCCATTTCTCTTTCCTTTCCATTCCTGTTTCATCCAACTTCTTTCCATTCCGTTTGAAAAGGGCTTGATGCAACCAAATAAGTTGATTTCAAACCTGGCTTGTATAATTACAGTTTGTAAAACTCTGCTTTGAAGTTGTCCATTGACTCCTGAATTATGTCTAGATGCTTCATGGTGGTAATAATCAATAGAAAGCTAGCCTTGCTTGGCAGGAATCTACAATAATAGTGGTGCAGAGGACTCCACGTTCTTTTTGTTCTTATACATTTCTGCTTGCAGAAGAGCTAGCATAACAAACTGATTTTGTTTTAGGTCTTCCCTATGAGAACAGCAATTAACTCAGTACCGGGACAATGAATAGCAAGCAATTTTTCCATCCAAATATCTCATTTCAAAAAGGGAAAGGTTGGATTTTTATCTGAGGCCCCTTTGAATTCTAATATTTTAGTATTCTACAAGTCCATAACTACGAGAGACCATTTCTCTTGCTCTTCAGTAGTAAACTAAACTAACTTTAGTTTACTTTAGTAGTAAACATACTAACTGACTTTCAGCTAGAGGAAGTTATATGCATCTTCATGATTGCCAACCCAGGTGTTGTGATTAATTTTGTTTGCTAACACATGCAATAAATTTTCTTGGCCTTTGTAGCATTTAAGAGCACATATCCCTTCTTAGATATCCTCCCTTAGGCAAGGCAAGAGAGGTAAGATGTTTGGTGTGAAATTTCTATTCTTAAACAAAACAAAACACATACCTTTTTAAAAAAAATACTTCTAAACATAAAGAGTTTTATACACAAACTGCAGTTCTTAGAGAAACTGGAAAAAAAACCCCAGAGTTACAGCTATATTTTTAGCCTAATAAATACACACCATTCCCACGATCACCCTGAATTCTTTTTTTTTTTTGTGGCAGTAGGGATTGAACCCAGGGATATTCTACCTCTGAACCACACCCCCAGCCCTATTTCATTTTTTATTTTGAAACAGGGTCTCACTAAATGCGGAGGGCCTCACTAAGTTGCTGAGGCTGGCCTCGACCCCATGATCCTTGTGTCTCAGCCTCCCAAGTACTGGGATTACAGGTGTGCACCACCACACGCAGCTTCACCTCTTAATTCTAATGGCTAGTGTGTAGTGGCCCCTTGTCAGCCCATCCCTTACCTAGGGAGAGTTTTCTCACCACTCTCGATTTTTTCGTTGGGAGAATCCTAGCTCGCTAGTTGTCATGGAGGCTATTGTCAGCATTGAACTCTACTGCATGCTCTCATATTATAATGAGAAAAAGAAAAATCCCAGAGCCTGTCCCTCCCCACCTTCCTCCACGTGGAGGTAATAAAGCCCTTGGCAACCATGTTCCCTGTAATCAGAATGAGGTAATTTTACAAGCGACTGTGAAAGAGCGTTTGTTGAATGTCCGCCTTGTGACAGCCACTTGCCGATGGTTTAATAGGCTCTGCCTCATTTACATCTTAAGATATCTTTAGGAGACAGGAGGAATGAAAGGCAACTTGCCTTTCTACCATAACCACAGGGCTCTGCCAGCCAGGACCTAACTCCAGGTTTACATCTAATAGCCTCCGATGGAGCACGAAAGTCAGTTTCCAGGTAGGGGCAGAAGCGACCTCAGATACAAATGTTTTCGGAATCACTTTTATGGTGACAAGCAAACATTTCAAAACTATTTAGATGGGTGTTGGAAGTGGAGGTGTAGATTGGTGTCCTGCCAGGTCTACATGGAACCAAGCAGGAAGGCCTTTGACTTGCCAGCATTGCATGGTGTGGAGTTCATGCCCCACACCAGTTTGAAGGGTTTTCATATTTCTCCTTGCCGCTGGCATTTGAAATCAGGCTAAAGTAAATACTTCTGAGTGACTTAATTTCCTTCCATGGCTGTTAAAAAAAATTACTGAGCCATTGTTCTTATAGTATTGCCCGGCTGAATGTGTCATGTCTTGCTGGATGACTGACATTTCCGAACTTCTGTATTTCTGCAAAATTGTTGGCCTCGGGTCTGAATGTTAAACTTTTAAAATATTTAACTCAAATTACTTCCTTTTTATTCGAGATTTTGTGCTTGTTCTATGAGGCAAACCTTTCCTTTTAAAAAATTTCTTGTTCATTGAAATGTCAAAGAGATTGTTACCTAATTAAAAAGTGACGCTGAGCCCCGCATGGTGGTACACATTTGTAATCCTAGTACTTGGGAGGCTGAGACAGGAGGATTGCAGGTTTGAGGCCAGCCTCCGCAACTTAGCGAGGTTCTCAGCAACATAGCAAGACACTGTTTCAAAATAATAAATAAAACGGGCTGGGGTATAGCTCAGAGATAGAGTGCCCCTGGGTTCAATCCCCAGTAAAACACACACACATGTACACACACACACACACACACACACACTATATTACAGGGTAATGGAGAATTGTATCCTCTGTTCATTGCCATTCTGTTTGAGGGACTTTGAGAGAACTTTATAAACACACTGTAGCATCTTATATCCAAGGAGCAAACACCTTGTCATTAATTGGGCATTCTTGGTGTAGGCTCAGGTTTAACCTGAGAACTCTGCCCTTTGTTGCTCTTTGCTGAGAGCCCTGTAAGGGTTAGTCATCGCTTCATCTTAGGGAGGCTTATTACCAAAAAGAATGAGGCAATATTCATAATAATGCTTTGCATTTATAACAGGGCTTCAAAGTTCATACAGAACTTTCACACAGATTATCTTTTTGTGCATCTCAGCAGCCCTGTGAATTAGGTGTGGCAGGTATTATTAACACTTTTATTATGCAGTAAATTTAGAATCAGACAAAATATGTGCCCAGCCCAAGACAAGTAGATTTTTAAAACAAAAAACATGCTCTAAAAGAAGCAGAGAGAGAAAATTAAACGTGTACACACTCCACCACCACCACCACTAATAAAAGCCTTTTTTTGCAAACGAGTGTGTTTGTTCCATGTTTCCTTCTATCAGCCCAAACAGTCCTGTGGTCTTAGTTCCCACGTAGAAGCAGATTGGTTATTTACTGTAATGTAAAATGAGATGTCACCTGTGGGAGATTGCTGAGGGGGACCGTGGATCGAAGGCCCTGAAGTGGAAAGGGCTTTTGCAATCTGAGGCTTTGTATCTCAGGCGGAGTGGGTGGAGGCTTGCTCGTCTGGCCAACTTCACTCTCCCCTTCCCCGGCCTTTTCCCAGCCCCACATAGACTAGGTTTTTAAGCCCTTTGGTTCAGCTGCTTTTGAAAAAACTCTGTGGCTGCTCTAAAACCACTGTCCAGCCCCAGCTCAGGTCACACCGCCTCTCATCCCGCTGGCCATGGGTGTCTATGCTGGCCTTCTTGCCTCTTCCTCATGTCCCCTTTTCCATGCTGTAAGAGCTTTAAACTCGAGTCCAGTGTTTTCCATGGACGTAGTTTGTGCTCCTTAGCCTGGGGCGAGACACTGCAGATCCTCCGACTCCATTTTCACTCCACAGTCCAGGTGCCAGTTTCCCTGCATGATGGGGGCTCCTTAACATTCTTCTTTGCCTTTGTGTAGCTGTTGGCTCTGCTTGGAATGCCCTCTGAAGCCTCTTACCCATGTGCTGAATTAGTGTAAGTTCCTTAAAATTCATCTGTTGGTTTAGTCAGCATCCTCACTGCTGTGACCCAAACATCTGACATGCACAACTTAGAGGAAACGGGTTATTTCAGTCCAAGTTAGGTCGGTTGCAGCTGCAGAGCTCTTGGCGTGGTAAAGGGGCAGCCACCCTCAGCTCATGGTGAGAGAGGGTGACAGAGATATGCTCCAGTGGCCTGCTGGGAAATCCACTGTCCCTGGACATGCCCCCAGGGACCCACCTCCAGTCATCCCACCTCTGAACATGGCTGTGTTGTCTAACACATGAGGTTTTGGGGGACATTGTAAATTCAAACCCTAACATCCTTTCTTCTCCCTTGGGAAGCCCTTTCTGGCCTCCCTGCCTGGTGAAGTTGGTCATATGCATCTTCATACACCATTGTATCTTCTCCAGCTCTGGTGAGAAACTTCAGGCAGACTATGAGCTTCCTGAATTCAGGGTCTGACCTCGGGTCACCCAGCAGCAGATGATACCCTGTAGACTGGCTGGATGTTTGGTGTCACTTCACAGTGACCTCGGCCACATGATTAGGGATATTTGGCCACCACGTAGTCTGTTTGCTAGTGACCCAAAGATACCACTAATTAGGAGAAGTATTGGGGTGGTCCAGAATTTATAAAAAATATTTTCTCTCGCTGGGTGTGGTGGTGCACACTTGTAATCCCAGTACTTGGGAGGCAGAGACTGGAGGATTGCAGGTTCATGGCTAGCCTCAGCTACTTAGTGAGGCCCTCCACAACTTAGCGTGACCCTGTTTCAAAATAAAGAATAAAAAATAGGGCTGGGGGTGTAGCTCAGAGGTAGAATGCCCCTGGGTTCAATCCTGAGTACCGCAAAAAAAAATTTTTTTTCTCTCTCAAAAGACCATTTTCCAATGAGCTTAATTAGGAATATGTAGTAATGGAGAGGAATACAGTTTTTATCTTTTCATATAGGAGTGAATTTAGAACTCTACACTATAGCTGGGTGTTGGTGGTGCACACTTGTAATCCCAGTACTTGGGAGGCTGAGACAGGAGGATCACAGGTTCAAAGACAGTCTCAGCAATTTTGCAAGGCTCTCAGCAACCTAGCAAGACCCTGTTTCAAAACAAAAATAAAAAGGGCTGGGGTGTAGCTTGGAGGTAGAATGCCCCTGGGTTTAATCCCCAGTACCACACACACAAAAACAAAACAAAACAAAAACAAAGAAAATAAATAGAAAGAAGCCTAGACTGCAGATTATAAGAATTTGATTCTGCTTGAACATGGATTTGTGTTTTTGCTGCACTAATATAGTATAGAGTTTTGTCACTTGCCTAATTCTGGGTAGTCAAAATAATCCGCATTCAATTAGGAACACTCTTTAGGCAATGTTTGTGAATAACCTTTATATTTGTGCTTCAAAAGTAATGTATAATTCTCTTTGGAGTTGTTATTATGTAGTAAATAATTTCTAGAACTTTTAAGATATGCTGTCAAGTAAACCATTTTTCAGGTGTAGTTCTTTGGTTTTCACACACCTGTGACAGGTGGTGATTCCTGTATCATATTGTAATTGTGATAGTCTCTCAGCCTACTTTTAGGAGTTGGAAGGTATATGTTTTCTGCTACCAATAAAATCTTTACCCATCCATATCAGTATTTGTAAAGCTAGAAATGAAGAATTAGTTTTCCATAGCCTTGTGTATGTGGGGAAGGCCAATCAATAGAATTTGTTTATAATGATAAGGGATAGAAGGAATGCCATTATTTCCTGTTTTTCTAAATGCCTTAAAAATCTTACAGTCATATTTCTTGATCATTTGTCATTAGAGTAGTTGATAATGTGGCTAAATGGGTATTTGAGTTTGGCTGAATTTTATTTTTGTGATACATGTTTGAAATATGTGAACGATTCTAAATATTAACACATTAATCAAAATAGAGCAAACTGAATTCATACAATTAACTTTATACTTTTTTTGTGAGAACAATAAAAATAATGTTTGGATTTTCTGTATCACTATTGAAATTGTCCTTCATTCTAGATTAAAATCCATTCCACAAATGTACAAAATCATGATTAGCACATGGAAGAATTAAGTTCTTCCATCTTCCTCATTAAAAAAGATATGTATTTTGTTTTTGACTTAAAGAAAGCACTAACTATAGTATTGAGCTGTGATTTCCTCTCTTGATATTTAGGAGTAGAGTCAGGACTATATAATTTTTCTGTCTTTTTTGTTGTTGTTCTATTGCTTCATTTCCCCATCTCTGTTTCACACTGTGTTTCAGACTTCCACATCATATTCACCCCAGGTATTTGGCAACTTGGGGAATGGGTGGTTGTTATGGTCAGCTGTGATCGTTTCTACTTTTGTATCACTTTGTCAAAGATACTACCATGAATATATATTAATTGTGCAAGGTCATATAAGGCTCTAATCTCATTCTGTTAACTTTCTAAGACCAGTTCCCCCATTATAATTAAGAAATGCTTTATAATATAACACTTACACTGGTTTGATTTCTTTATAAATTACACTAGCTATAGTATTCTTAAAAAACTTTATATAGAATGGGCTATATTCACTGTGTCTAATTACTAGAAAAGACTGTCGGGGGGAATTTAACAGTTGTCTGGAGGATGGGCTATATGACCGTTAAATGTTGTTTATATTTAGAGATGCCAAGATTCCAAAGCTAGGCTCTAAAGGAAATGTAAGAAATGCTAGTTTTACTGACAGTGTTTTTGTTTGTTGGTTTGCCATAGACTGCCTTTTCAAGGTGTGCCCTATGAATAGATATTCTGCCCAGAAGCAGTATTGGAAAGCCAAGCAAGCCAAACAAGGGAACCACACAGAGGCCGCCTTGCTGAAGAAACTACAGGTAAGGGCCGGGCAGCTTTGTCTCGCTTAGACTGGACCAGAACAGCAATCACAAAAGATGTATTCATAGCTTTCTAGCTTTGTGATTTCACCCAACACACTGAGATTTCAGATTGATGAAACAGCGCGTTGAAATGTGTAAGGGGACTTTAAGTTACAGGGTGTGACTACTTGTTTCCTGGCAGGTAGCTAACACATTCCTGCTGCCATTCTTTAGGGTGCGCCCATCTAATTCAAAGTTTCACATCACACCGAAAACCAATTCAGAAGCTCTGTAGGACAATTCAATTAAATTATATTTTTCTTGGCATAGTACTTAATTCTTTTCCTGAAAGATTATGGAAAAAATAATGGAAAGATTATTGTTTCTGGTTTGGCTGAGTATAAATTTGATAGAACTTAATTTTGCATCATTAAAATTCCCATTGCTTTTAGCATTAAAAACTGTACTTTCAGACTTTTGCAATTCACCTACTGTCTTGACTGGTGTCTCTAGCAATATTGCTCCTTAAGGTAATTTTATAAGACAAGAGGCTAGTAGGTACTTTTTTCTGGAATTTCCAATATAAAAATGGTACAGGACATGTTTGTCTGCATTTCAGCATAAATTTAGAAATGATCACGCTATATTGTAATCATTTATTTAATTACTGCCCCTTTATTATCCTCTCCCCAAGCTCCATGAGTAAAGCAACCAGCCTATTTTATTTGTGATTATGTTCTGGTTACTAAAAATATTTCCTTGTCAGTTATTATACTGTTTACTATGTCTCCACACCATTTGATAATTATCTTGTAGCATGCCGCAGAATTGGAACAAAAGCAAAATGAATCAGAGAATAAGAAACTCTTGGGAGAAATTGTGAAATACAGCAATGTTATACAAGTAAGTCTCTATTAATTTTCTCTTAAAATAGGTAAATATTTTATGGGTAAGTTGTCAAAATTATCCAAGTACATGAAATTTTGAGATACAATAGTTTGTTCTTTGGTGGAAATTATAGATCTTGTGATATATTCAGTTGATATTCAATGCACTATTCTGTTTGGTTAAGAATAAGTCGGGGGTAGGTGTGTATCTCATAGGTTCAATACCCAGTATTGCCAAAAAAAAGAAGTCTTATGTAAGCACCTAAAGAAGTGAGCTTATCTAAATATATATGCATAAGTTATTATACCAAAACGAAGAAGGTGGACAAAGAATATCCAAAGGTCTGTAAGAAATAGTCCTTTAGGTTTGTGGGACTAATTTTTGGTGTCAGGAACTTTATATTTCCATTCCGTACAGAGAGGAAAGTTTTCAAATTGTTGTTTGTTCATTTATTTATTGATACTGGAGATTGTACCCAGTATCAATAAAACAGGGTCTTGCTGGGTTGCTGAGAGTCTCGCTAATTGCTGAGGCTGTCCTTGAACCTGCAATCCTCCTCTCTCTGCCTCTGAATTGTACTTTTAGGTGGAAATCACCCTTGAGTTGTTGTCAGCCAGTCTTCTCTTTCAATTGGCATGCACGCTCTGATTTATCTCAGGTGCGTTTGTTGCCTGTGCTTCATTTAGGTCCTTTTAGTTTTTTTCCTTGATGATGTTTTATTAAATGCCCCACCTTGTTCCCAAAAGAAGGGAAGGCATTTGCCAAAGTACATGTCACATAACAAGATAAAATACAAATAATCACGATAGTTGGGTCAAAGGGAAAATAACAGTCAGATGAATAAGCCGAAGTTGGGGTTGAGGCATGTTTATAAAAAACATGCTGTAAAGTTTGGTCAACTTTGGCTGGAAGCCATTTTGTTGCCTGCTTAGCCATAGAGAAGGATAATATGTTATGGCGTTGGCAGAGGAGGTCCAGAACATAGAGCCGAGGCAGAGGTCTAGATGCACAACTGTTCCCAGAAATATGACCAGGGAAGTGTTGATCCTAAAAGCGCTCATAAAGACGACACTGTTTAATATAGTAAACAATAGCCTTAACAACTTCCTTACAGTAAATACCACAATGAGGTAAATCATAAATCTGTTTTTAAAAATAATACCTCCTGATATTTTGTCATTGGCCAATGGCAAAAGGCCCGAGCACAGGGCGAGCTATTCTCTGATGGGACGGGCTGAGAGAAGCCGGGTCCGCAGCTTCCTGCAGTGTGGCTGAACCTGACGCTGAGAACGTGGTGCCTTAGGCATGGGTGGACTGACGTCCCCTGGGCAAACCTCCAGAAAGAGTTTCTCCTCACAGAGTCTGATGACTGTTAAGGCCAGCAAGTGGAGCTTATGTTCCTTGTCAAGTGCTTGAAGTGCAAATGTTTGCCTGCTCGGTTAGGGGCTAAGCTTTAACATGGTGTTAGAACCCGGAGGAGTGGGGTCGGTCTATTGCTCTATGGTGTAATCGTGAGCTTTTCAATGAGCTGGTTATTTTTTCAGCTAAAGAATTGCCTTTATTTTGTGACCCCTTCCTCCTTCTCCTTCTCCTCCTCCTTCTTCTTTTTGGTGGTACTGGGGATTGAACCCAGGGGCATTCTACCTCCGAGCTACATCCCTAGCTCTTTTATATATATATATAAACAGGGTCTTGCTAGGTTGTTGAGAGACTCGCTATATTGCTGAGGCTGGTCTTCAACCTGCAATCCTCCTGTCTCTGCTTCCCAAGTACTGGGATTACAGATGTGTGCCACCATGCCTGGCTGCTTCCTTCTTATTGTGGGTACTAAAATGACCATTCTTTTTTGAAATGATTATAATAACGGGTTGTAAATTTATTTTGTTTTGGTTTTATTACTTAGTAGAATTTTATTTTGGAAAGCTTTTGTCCTGGAATCCAAAAAATCTGAGGAATGGAGCTTCTGCACTTATCTGAGAAGGTGTTGGGGTCAGCATCCTCTGGTGGAAGTAGCAAAGTCTATGTAGGATGCACAGCCTGCCTTCTTACAGAGGAAGAGTTCTGGCTGTCTCTGGGCAGGGATGGGTAATGACACTAAGCAGTGTGGCACATTTCTTCGGTTTCTTGGTTTTTCTTTAGTATATTCTGTTTTTGTGACTATGCAGGCATTGAGAAAGGATGTGGTTTGGTGGAACCTCCAGGTCTCCTTTGGGAAGCCTGGTTTTATTCTTTCACTTATCAGTAGATGGAAAACCTCAATCATGGCGCCCCCTGGTTTATTTTCTGCATGCACTCACTTCATTGTGAAGCAGAAGTAGGGGTGAGGTCAAAGAAAGTCAACACAAAGAAAGTCAACGTGGAAAGGTGGTGGTTGTGGAGTGTGAAGACAGCTCCTTTGTGTAATTTCCACCTCAAGCTGTGTTGTGTGGAAGCTGTATGTATAATGGTATCAATGCAATTAAAGAGGACATCAAGGAATAACAGTAGCAATGTATGTCTTTCCCTACAGCTGCTGCATATAAAAAGCAACAAATACCTGACTGTCAACAAGAGATTGCCTGCCTTGCTGGAGAAGAATGCCATGCGCGTGTCTTTGGACGCTGCAGGGAATGAAGGGTCTTGGTTTTATATTCATCCCTTTTGGAAGCTGAGAAGTGAGGGTGACAATGTATGTAAACGTAAAATTAAAGGGGAAACAGGGATTTCATACAGGAAACAGTTCTTAATAAGTGAGAGAGACCGGAAGGTACAAAGAAAGGAAAGATAATTTTTAATCAACACATTTTATGTTAATATCCTTAATGGGCTGAATACATTTATTTATAGCAAATACATTTATTTATAGCAAAATACATTTATTTATAGCAAAAATCATAAAGATAGAGTTTAGATTAGTTTAAAATCATCTTCCAGCTTGAGTTTGCATGAAAGAACTTAAGCAACCTCAATCTTGGCTGCTGAAACTTTTTAAAAGAGAAGCAGAATTTACTTCCTTGCCTAATCAGGAGAAAACATGGTTGCAAGGAAAAAAGCTGTATTTAAGAAGCGGTGTGTGCCCCTTTGAATTAATAAAGTAACACCGTGAATCATAACAATGTTCCATTTACTGGCTCTACTGCCAGCCTCTTACAGTCTATATGTTTTAATAGATGTGTAATGTAGGAAGAGCTGTAGGTTTGGCATTAACTCATTGATGACAACTGTTTAAAATAAGACGATAAGCCGGGCGTGGTGGCGCACGCTTGTAATCCCAGTACTTTGGGAGGCGGAGACCGGAGGATCCGGGTTCGCTGCCAGCCTCAGCTCTCTCGCTCTCTCTCCCTGTCTCTCTCTCTCTCTCTCTCTACCTAGTGAGGCCCTCCGCAACTTCGTGAGACCCGGTT
>PVJS01014001.1:0-41124 GCA_004027185.1 Glis glis
AAAACTAAAATCTATGTGGCATGATGCTGAGTTCCCAATACATAATATCTTATTTAAGATAGCATCTTAGATATTAACAGGGTTATCTAGCAGTCATTTTTTAAAAGAGGTACAAATATTATCCCAGTTTTACAGATGAGAAAGCTAAGGAAAAGAGGAGGCTGACTTATTTATTCAAATAATTTAAGTGGCAGAGGCAAGATTCTTATTTTATTTTGCCTGATTCTAAAGCTTGATCTCTTAATCACCATACAGTAGTATCTTTTATGGTATTTTATGGTGGGTAGCATATATTTACTTATGTTTATTGCCTTCACAAGTGGACCATCATTTAAGTTGAAAATGGAAATGGAATTAATTAGAATTTCATTCAATCTAATGAAAAAGATTTTTGAGCACCTGCATGAAGCCAGGCCCTTTGCTAGGCAATTGAGAAGCTACAGAGAGAAATAGAAGATGGTTTCTAAGCAGGGCACAGTGGTGCACACCTGTAATCCCAGAGCTTGGGAGGCAGGGACAGGAGGATCGCAGGCTTGAGACCAGCCTCAGCAACTCAGAGAGACCCTCAGATCCTTAACATGACCCTGATTTAAAATAAAAATAAATAAATGAAAAGGGCTGAGAGTGTAGCTCAGAGGTAGAACAAAGAAAAAGACAGTTTCTATATACAGAGTTCAAAGTCTAGAAGAATAGGTAAAATTGAACACAAAGGACTTGATTACAAGTCAGAGTGATAAGGAAAGCACTTTCAGTTTTCAAATGAAGAAGAGTTTGCATTATAATCAGAGTGGATTTCACAGAGGAGATGGCATTTGAGAAAAGTCTTAGAGATAGATAGGGTTTTGATAAGATTATAAGAAGATTTTTCACCTCAAGAATTATTTTTTGGGGGGGTGAAGAATACAGATGGCATGTCATAGTTAGCAGAACAGGGTGCCTCTGCAAAAGTAAGAGGATGGTAAACTTTAAAAAGGTGGCTGAGGGCATCCAGTTCCATTCCCCCCAACACTGAGCTTTCCTGGTGACATGAACTTCACCATTTGGCCAAGAATAGGAATGGCAGTCAAAGTTCTGATTGAGTTGTACCATAACCAGGACTGGGGTGCGATCTTTGCTGTCCAAAAAAATGATATGCCACAACCACTGACAAAGAATGTTGCCAGAAACTGTATTGCTTTCTGAATAATTCCCTTTTCTAAAGATTTGTCAAGGAAAAAATTTCACATTCTACCCCATCCTATTATCATATTAGTTCTTAGACACAGAACCGTAGCAATAGAGGAGGCCTGAGGAATCAGAGACTCCGATGGCAAGGCACTCTCTCTGAATGTCTTCCAGCCAGTCACTCTTCCACGGCTTCCAGAAAGTATCTCTATGTTTTAACTAAATGGCTTCTTAGATTCCCCCAGAGGTGAAAGGTCTCTCAAGCACCTCCAAGTTACTTGTTCCTTCATTTTCACATATGGAAATAGTCCTATTGCCCTGATTGGAGCGGCGCATTAATGCTCCCTCTCCTGAAAATTGTCAAGTGACACCAAGTCTGTCAACAAAGATGGATTGCAGCCTTATGATTTAGTGACAAACAGAACGTGCTATTTAGATATGAAGAGTGAACATGAACTTGAGGCCTAAATCGCAGGATATTTTCTTCTCTTCATGATGATAGGGAAAACTAGTTCCAAATTATAAAACTCTTTGAGATCCTTCCATAACTTGAGCATAAGAAAAATAAAAGTTGGAGGCCAAGCATGGTGGCACATGCCTGTAATCCCAGTACTTGGGAGGCTGAGATCAAAGGATTACAGGTTAGAAGCCAGCCTCAGCAACGTAGGGAGACTCTCAGCCACCTAGCAAGACCCTTTTTCCAAATTAAAAAATAAAATAGAGCTGGGGGAGTAGCTTGGAGGTAGAATGCTCCTGGGTTCCCTCCCCAGCACTCCAAAAAAAAAAAAAAGCAAAAAGAAAATGCTACCATTTTATGTGAATCACAGTTTATGGGTTTAATCCTCCTTCTTCTTTGCTTACTTTTAAATTCCTAAGTAGAATATAAAGTTCTATGAGGTATGAATCCATGAATCCTCACAGGTATAGATTCATACCTCATGAAACTGTTTCCTTTCAGATTCCAGAACAAGCTTTGGTCTCCCCTCTAAAAATTTTTTAAAAATTAAATATTTTGCAACTTATCTTGCCAGAATTGCCATTTAGAAAACTTTTATTAAATTTTTGGTTACAATATTTGAGTTTCCTTTTTATTATGTAACTCACAATGATTACATCATTACTTGGCTGTAAGAATCATGATTTAATTGTAGAATAAATGTCAAAACAATTTTGTGTTCTTGCAAATAATTAAAAACACAAAAGATTCTATCTTCAAGATGATTTAGAAATTCACTGGAAGCTAAAGTGAAAACAATTATTTTAGGACTTTATATATCATCCACATGTGCTCGCACAAGCATACACACACACACATACACAATTTATTCCTTACAATTAAATAATGTCTCCTTGAAAACAAAGTACATTATAAAACCAGTAAAAGGCAGTGTGTTAATCTGAAATATCACAAGAACAGCAAAGAAAATGGACTTGCAATGTTCAGGCCATATGCATTTTCCAGGACACCAAAGGATTTGGGCATTTGAAACCAGCATATGCATATTATGCATATTTGCATTAAATTGGTTTTTAAGGTACAAAAAGGAAATTAAAGAACACATGCATCCTCCTCATTCGTGTGTCCTGAAAGTCTACTTGCTCAAACAGTGCCACCGAATATAATGAAGCCCAGGCAGTGCATTCAGACACTCAAGTCAAAATTCCAGAAGGTGCCCATTCCCTGCGTAGCTATCCTGCCCTTCTTTGAAGGAGTTAATCATGGGTAACCCAAGAAAACTGCTTAAGTAGCAAATTCCTGCTAATAGTTTCCTTAGGAACTAAGTTGAAAGAGAGTCCATGATGTTTCAAGCTTGTTTCGTGTTATTCAAGAAAGTTGTTCTTTTTTTTTATGCCTACTTTTGGATTTACTCTGTCTTCGTGTCATTGGTAACAATAGAATTATTGCTTACATATAAAACCACTTTCATCAAGAATTCTCAAGAACTTTATAATTATACATGCAAAACACATTAATTAAGGGAACGTCACCAGCTCTGAGGCACCAACCCCCACCTGCCTCTCTCCCAGATAATGGTTGGAAGTGAGCCAGATAACACAGGCTGTCCAGTGGTGAGCACTTAATTTGGGAAGCCCTTTTAATCTGTATCTTGTTATTATACCCAAGAGGCTGGGAGCACACTAGTGTTGTGCTAAGATATAATAGGGAGTAAGCCTTCAAACTGCAGTCCTTTATTTTATAAGGCCCAAAATATTCTGTGGGAACTCCACCTCTGTGCATAGTATAAAATCCAATGACATCGAATGAAGGGACATTAAAGAGCTGCAGAAATGCCTTTACATTTGTATAATTTGAATTACAATTGAACAATAACAACACAGCTGGGTGTTGTTAACAGTGATTATCTTTGGGTAGTAGGATCAAAGATAAACTAGATTTTCTTCTTTGTACATTTTTGCATTTTAAAGTTCTCTTACAATAACAACTAAATAAACCAACTATTTGGAGAGACATTAAAGTATAATGGGGAAGAGTACTGACACTGAAGCCAGATCACCTGGTCCAAATCCTTGTTGAAGCACTAACTAGCTATGTGACCATAGGCAAGGTAGTTCATCTATGGGCAAGAGTCTTATTCTCAAAGCAGGGATGCTGGTAATAATAGTAACTACCTCACAATATCATTGTGAGGATTCAATAAGTTAAAATAGGCAAAGCCATAAAGATAATGCTGGCATAAATAACTTTCTAAATGATAATGATTAATTTAAAAAATATTTTCAACAATGATGTTGTTTATCCATAGGATGATATAATAATGTCTTTCATGGTACATTTCCATCACCATATCAAAACAAATCCCTCCAATTTGGATAATAGATCAAATTAGTTTTTAATTCTCAATGTAGTTCTATCTATTTATAAGAAAAGAGCAATGTAGCACTATGCACAGTACATTAAGTAGAAGCTTGAAACTAATTCAGGAAAATGGAGTACCATAGATCAAAGAACATTAAAGCTGGGATGAGGACACCTTATTGCTGGTGTTAGTTC
Organism: Glis glis; assembly: GCA_004027185.1. Lineage (NCBI taxonomy): Eukaryota > Metazoa > Chordata > Mammalia > Rodentia > Gliridae > Glis > Glis glis. Next base: position 4,178 of record PVJS01014001.1, read on the forward strand.
TATTACTAATTTTGTGCATGATCTCAGGCAAGCGATTTGCTTTCCCTTGGTTTTCTCAGCTTATCTGCACTATTGTGCATTCTAATTCTATCTTTTCCATCTCCTCTGCTCTTATATTGGTAAGATGGGGAGAGAAGTACTGACCTGCTGAATAAACAGTAAACAGTAAAATTTGAAAATAGCAGTATTTCATGCAAAAATTTTAGTCTTATATTATAAAAGCTGATCCTCAAAATGCTTTTGTAACAGGAGTAATATCTCTCCCCTAGCTTAGAGTTCAAATAACCAATACAGTAGAAGTTTAAATTTAAATATCATGCAGCTCTCATCAAAATTAGAGTGCAAAGGAGAGCAACTGAACATCTGTTAAGTGAATAGGGACGTAATACCCTCCCTCCATAAGGGAATGTAAATGATTCATTATCTTATTTATCACCTAACACTCTGTATTCCCACTCTTCGTTCCTCTTGTCTAGGTAAGGGGGATGTCGAATAATTCAATAAGAAGAGACCCCTGTACCAAGTTATCCCAAATAATTAGACACACACTAATAAAAGGGGGACATTCAGAGATGCTCATGTCCTTGAAGAATTTGGAGTTCAATAAAAGGGATAGATGGGTGCACCACCAAAGACCATACAAAAGTCAAGCATAATAGCTACCATATGACCTTCCAAAATCTGGGAAACTGGAAAGATTTTAATAAGAAGAAATAACTTTGCTGAAACATTCAAAATGACTTTGGTTCATTGTTATCATCTTCTAAAACAGTGCTTCTCAAAAGAATCGATAGTGAAGCCAGCATTTTTTTAATTCTCATGAATCAAAGTCAATACTTTGGTAAAATACAATATAAATGAATTCCCATACAATGAAAGGGCCAAAAGCAAAGACTCACCAAATACCATTTATTATTATAATCACGTATGTCTCCAATCAGGGGGCCATACGATAGAATACCGGAAATTCAAGGAGTCTTCAATTCTTCTTTTTCAACCAAGTCATTTCACACATACGGACTCCAAGAAGCACAAATATAATGTGATTTACCCAAGGTCATGTAACTCAACTCAAGAGAGTGGGACCAGGAACTCAGGTGTTCTCACTTCTACTAAGTGTTTTGGAGATGCTAGTAAATCTCTCATACAGCTGGTTTTGTTCCATATGTTCTCAGCCTTCCCTTCAGAAAGGGTGATGCTAAAAGACAGTCTCTCTGAGTTTCCTCTTATTAAAAAAAATCTGCTTTAGATAAAATCAAACTCCTAATTTACTGACAAAATACTCATTTTTTTCAGGTTCCCTATGTACCTTTAATGTGGTCACTTACTAGTGTTGGTTCTTCCACTTTAAAGTGACGTAAAAAGTGGAATCAAGGAAGTAAATGTGGAAAGGGATCACTTAATGCTAGACAACACAGCCATTTCTATCTATTACCCCTTTAATTATTCACATAAGTCAGTATCTATATCCACAGTAATTCTGCATGTAAGAAAATAAATCACAAAGCCATGACTGTGCCCTCAGAAGAGAAGCCCTGATTTTGAACTATATTACTATTCTTTCCTGCTTTCTTGTTTGGTGTTCCTTCTGATAGTCAGGTCTCAACTTTAATTTAGAAAACAGATGAGCAACAGTCCTTTCCTGCCATAAGACCAAGGGCATGCCATCTAACCATTGAAACTGGTATGGTCATTATCACCTGACAATTCTAGCTGATCTAAAATGCAGAATGCTTATAATATTTATAACTCTAAGGCAAAGATTCTATTAATTCTTGATGGTCTGTAGCCTATGCATGACTTTTGGGGGGGGTGCTGGAGATTGAACCTAGGGGCATTCTACTTCTGAGCTCTTACCCCCAGCCCTATTCTTTTTATTTTTTGTATTTATATTTATTTATTTACTTACTTATTTATTTTTGCGGTACTGGGGATTGAACCCAGGGGCATTCTACCTCCGAGCTACACCCCCAGCCCTATTTTTTATTCTTTATTTTGAAACAGGATCTTACTAAGTTGCAGAGGGCCTCACTAAGTAGCTGAGGCTGGCCACAGACCTGCAATCCTCCTGTCTCAGCCTCCCAAGTACTGGGATTACAAGCGTGTGCCACCATGCTCGGCTTATTTTTTTATTTTAAAACAGGGTCTCACAAAGGTACTGGGGGTCTCACTAAGTTGCTGAGGCTGGTCTTGAACCTGAGGTCCTCCTGTTCTTGGCCTTCCAACTACTGGGATTATAGGCATGCACCACTGTTCCTGGCTTGTAATATTCTTTTTTTTTTTTTTTTTTTTTTTGCGGTACCGGGGATTGAACCCAGGTGCGTTCTACCTCTGCGCTACACCCCAGGCCCTATTTTTTATACTTTATTTTGAAACCGGGTCTCACAAAGTTGCGGAGGTCCTCACTAAGTAGAGAGAGAGAGAGACAGGGAAAGAAAGAGCTGAGGCTGGCCGCGAACCCGGATCCTCCGGTCTCCGCCTCCCAAAGTACTGGGATTACAAGCGTGCGCCACCACGCCCGGCCTTGTAATATTCTTAAAATTATAATATCCCAAAACAAAAATATACCCCAATATAAAAATTATGCTGTTTGCCACTCATTTTCGTCCATTCAGGCTAATACAGAAGAACACCATAAACCGGGTGGCTTATAAACAATAGAGATTTCTTGCAGTTCTGGAGCCTGGGAAGTCCAACGTCAAGGTACTGGCAGATTTAGTCTCATGAGGGTCTGGTTCCTGCTTCAAAGATGGCCATCTTATTGCTGTGTCCTCCCATGATAAAAGAGGGAAGGAAGCTCTCTGCAGGTTCTTCCGTAAAGGCATGCATCCCATTCATGAGGACTCCACTTTCATAACCTAATCACCTCCCAAAGGCCTCACCTCCACATTCCATCACATTGGGGACAGGGTCTCCATATATGTAGCACCTGTTAACTCCACCATATGTTCCTAAAATCTACTAAATAATGTTTCAACATGGGAGGATAATAGTAAATCTAATCCTGTGTATTCTTCAGTTTCCTAGATCAAGAATTCTCAAAACCTTTGAGAAAAAGAAAATCTTTTTCCACCTATAATGTGCATGGCTGTAAGGAAAGCAGGAGGCAGGAGGTCCTTAGTACTCTCAGTTTTGATTCCCCCTCCTCTGGGAATCCTGGAAAACTATAGTGAAAGAGGAAAGGAGAATCGGGGTAGTAATACCATAGGAAAACACTCGGTAAAAACATACAGAAGAAATAATATGAAACTGCTTTCCAAAATTATTTCTTTATTTTAAAAAAATCTTCATATTGGTTAGAGAAGTCAATAATCGACTACTCAGCTGGCACTGGATCTCTTGTATGAAATGATAACCCTGAAAAATCCCAACAGCCCATACTTATTCATGGTCACTAAATGTCGTATCTAAAAGAAAACCTCTCTCTTCAATCTCACTATGGAATTAAGTGGAGGAAATGTGTTGGATATTCTTACTTTTTCTGAACATTAGCCATTTTATGATTTTTAGTTGTGGCCTGTTTTTTGGTTACAGTTCAGTTCCCTATATTTCATCTTCAGTGTATACTATTTTAACAATTTTAAACTAACCACATAGAAATATACTGAACTATAGCTCTAGAAATAGGTGAAATGGAATCAGTGTTGCTAAATCGGCATGTAGTGATTATAGATGGGAAAATTCCACTGTTGCCATGACAATGCCACAATGCCTTTGATTTTTATTTCATAGAATAACAAAATGTGCATTTAATGGAGATGTCTAATTGTCTCTGGTTTTTGCTCACCGACATAACAACAAGCTTTTTGCTAAACATCACAGCGTTGATGTTGCTCTGCCACCAGCTGCCATTAACATATTTTGTATTCATGCTTTGTATAAATTCTGGAAAATGTTTTCAGTTAAGCTTCCCAACTATGCACTTAATTTATATTTAATGAGGCAGGAGAATGTTAAGTAAATGTGAATTGATTAATTTAAAATAGATAGATTGGTGTTTATTAACCTAACAGTATGCACTTTCATGACCACCTTCTGAAGCTGTTAAACCATCAGGACTAAACACCTTTTCTAGTTGAAGATAAAGGTAAATTCAAATATGGACAAATTAACTTCATCCAAGGACTTTCTTGCAACTAAAGTTGTGAATATTTCAATTTCTGCAAGCAATTCACGGCAGCTTATGAAAGGGCCATTAGAACTCTGTTAGTTCATCTAATGTAGAACTTTCTTCTACAGTCAAATCAGTGTGAGTCAATGCATACTTAAATGTTCCATTCTAAGTCTGAAAAGCTGTCAGAAAGGTCTCCATTTAAGCCATAATTTATTAGATATAAATCCTACTATTAGTATTAAATGTTGAAGCTCATGTGATAGATCCATTTAATGGCAGTTCTAGAGTCCTTCATGAAACTATTTTTCTGTTGATAAGTCTGCCCCCAGGAACTTGGATAATACCCATATGACCACATACCCATCTAACCCAGATATCTCTATATGTCAGTTTTTATCTTAAATTTAAAAACCTAGTATTTATAGATGGTAGGAGTAGGCTACAATTCCATGTCTTTGTACCACATCCCAGTCCTTCCAATACACATATTCTCCCCAAATTCCAACTACAGGAACTAAAATTAAATGTTTCAATAGTTTGGTAAATGACTTATCAATCCATCAGTCTTCCTTTTATTAATTCTAATTTCTTTTAGGAACATAGATTACAGTAATATTTTCTGACAGGGCAGACTTACTGGAACTAGTTATCAGCTGTATGGCTGCTCAGGGGAAGACAGTTTTTATGGCAATACCATCTTAACATCTCAAGACAGTGTCTTCTTGAGACAGAATTTTTTAAAAAAATCATATGAACCAAGTGTGGTGGCACACACCTGTAATCCCAGTCCTTGGGAGGCTGAGACAGGAGGATTGCAGGTGAGAGGCAGGCCTCAGCAAGTAGTGAGATTCTCATCAACCTAGTAAGATCCTGTTTCAAAATAAAAATAAAAATTAGGGCTTGGGGTATAGCTTGAAGGTAGAATGCCCCTGGGTTCAATCCCAGGTACCACAAAAAAAATTCACTTGAAATAGAAGCTAAAAGAAAATATTGCTCTACTGAATGCCTATGGTATTTAAAACTGAGGAATGCTGAGTATCTTGTGAAATAAATGGAGAAAGATAATATGTAGTGAACTCCTCCTAAAAGCCTTGGTTCATGCACTTATTTCATTTATTTTTCTCATGGTCACACCATACTATTTGGGCAGTAGATACAAGATTCAAATTCATGACTTTAAAGCCTATGTACTTTTTATTTTACCCAGATTTATTAGCATTGAGGTCAACCTAAAGGGTAGAGCAGACAATGAACTCCACTGCAAGCCAAGGAATTTTCTCCCTGTATTTACCATACGGGTTACAATATCAACTTACCCTGCAACCTGGGACACAAGGACATATCTATTCTAAATTTCTGAGCAGAAAGAATCTCAGGACAGAATGGGACACCAGAAGTCACCAAGGGTTTTTGGTTTACGTGGACCTACCATTTTACCCTCAACTAGTACCTTCTCATGCATTCCTTTTCTTTCTGGATGTTATCATCCTTTCCCTCCCATTCTAAATATCATAAATTGAGGAGTTTGGGTCTATGACCTCCAAATGACAGTGGGTCCACCTGATTCCCTCTCCTTCCTATGCTAATTCCAGCCCCAAGTATTACCCAAGAAAAACAGCCTGTGCAGGTTCACTGCCTCTGCTCTGGCTGCTCCATTTCAAGGGTACCCTGCACTGTTTACTACATTAATCTACTTAGAATGCTCATGTGCACATGTAAACTATCTACCCCAAAGTCTTTGGACTCCCCAGCATCTATACGATCATCATTTCCTTGTCATTTGAAGAGTTCTATAATATGTCTTGTTTCTATTTTTCCAGTCTCTTTACACAAATCCGGTATTTATGCCATCCATTCCACTCAAACTGCCTTATTTGATTTTCCACACAGGTACTGAATTTTCTTGCCTCTAGGTCATTACCTTAAGGCTAAAATTGCTTTCCTAACCCAGGGTTATCATATTGAACTTTGGCTGATCATTGAAGACCCATCTCAAGTGAAACTGCAGTTCTGAAGCCTATTGTTATGCTGCAACCACAGTCATATTGGGAGCTTAACCTCCTTTAAATTCTTCATAGGATATTGCTTAAAGTATTGCTATCATATCATAATCACATACATATACACGTACACATGCTTGCCCTGCATATTTCTTTTAGATTCAATTACTCATCTCTATATCCCTCATAGCATGGGGTTTTGATAGCAATAGATATAAGTGTTGCTTGAAATAAATTAAAGTAACATAATTTACCCTCTGTAAAAGATTGAAAAGATGCCCCAGTGTTTTCAAAGCAGTAAGCTTAGAGGTGAATACGACAGTGCTTTTCCACAATAATAAAACTGCCGGACATCACTAATCCAAGGTCAGAAATATGGGCCATCTTGATGCAGTAAGTACTTTCACATCATCTTTATCCCCATGCCACTGTATACCTAGGGACAGTCTTTCTACCAAGTCACAGATGGCAGAAGACAGAAAATGGAAGGACAGCTGGTGGTTCCACAGAGGTACCTTAGGCTTTCTCAGAAGTTCAGTTCAAACTGTTCCCATAGCCAGGACAAAGCAACAACAACAACCAAAAAAAAAAAAAAACAAATTTCCTGACAATAAAGCACTTAATTTCACTTGAATTGCCTGAATAATAGCCTCTACCCTCTGTTTACCTTTAACTTAGATGACTTGGCAGATATCATCACAGTGTGTGGACGCCTTCAATAACAGCAACAGAGGCAACATCCCTGAAAGCTGCCAACAGTGATCGACTACAGGTGTCGCAGGACAGCCTGAGCATAGGGAGGGAGACGACATTTAGACAAAATTCAGGGGAAGAAAAGATGGAAGTCGGGAATATGGGAGAGGGCAACTCAGTGCTAATATGAAGGACCCCATGCTCACTCCTCTCTAAAATAGTCTCGTTTGTTAAATTGGCAACAACTCCTTCAAAGCTATAGTAAATGTCCTACTTAAATAAACTCTCTGCTTTACATCTCAAGAAAATATAGTAAAATATAATAAGCTTAGTGGAAGACAGATTTTATATTTATGTAACATATTCACTAGAAAAAGGGGATTTCTGTACCAGATTTGAGGGCTGGGTGAATGATTTTCTAGTTATGTGCAATTCCAGATTCAATGTGCACTTTTCTACAAAGTCTCTCTAGCCACAACTTCATTCTTCAAAATGTAACCTCCTAATTGAAACTTTTGCCGAACTCTCCTAGAAAACGTTCATTTATTTTTTAAAACAAGCATTAAGAGTTTACTATGTGCCAGGCAATTTTAAACACTGTGAAGCAAGAGATGCACAGTCCCCAGCCCTCACGGAGCTTATATTTCAGTAGAGGGAGCAGGAGCCGTAAGTTGGGGGCGGCAGTGTACCTAGATAAACACCAATAAACAAGGTATTTAAAATGGCCTAAGGAAGATAAAATAAATGTGATAGAGAAGGACTATCAGGTGAAGGTGAGGTGCTATAATTAATATCTTCAGGGAAGAATTCTCTGAAAAGGGGACATTTGAGTTGTGATGTGACCTGAATGACAAAGTCAAACAGATGAGAGGAAAGAGACAGTGGAAGAGAGAAAAAAAGCATTCCAGTAAATGGTCCAGTGTATTATAATATTTTGGCTCCAAAGTGTTCCAATGTACAGAGGCTCTAAAATGGAAATTAGTCGGAATGAGCTCACTGTTCCTGATAAGTGCAGAGAAAGCCACTGTGGCTGGAGCACAGTGAGCAGAGCGATGGGAAAGCCGAACAGCAGGCAGAGGTCCAATATTATAGGGTATTTTAGGCTCTGGAAAGGGGAACGAGTTTGGTGCTATGTTCAGTAACAGAAAGGATTGCTTCTGAGAATTTTACAGAGGAATAACATGATTCAATTTGCATTTAAAAGGATGACTCTACTTCCTAGAGGGGAGTAGACAGTTTAGAGTAAGAATGACAAAAGAAAAACAGACAGAAAGCTAGGGTAACTGTACCAGTGCAAGCTGCTGGTGGCTTGAATCAGAATGGAAGCAATGCTGCCTTGCTCGTGCACCCGCAGCACTCTGAATGAACCTCCGCTGCAGCATTATCACACTATATGATATTCTGATCTTTTGTGTGTCTGTCTCCTACTCTAGACAATAAACCACTTGAAAACTGAGATTGCATCTTACTCATCTTCATAGCTGCTACCATAAGGTGAATGCGTAGCTGACCCTCAGTATGTGTTTGTAGCTTGTATCATGGTACAGTGGCCTCTTCTTGTGATCTTGAGAGAGGGCATTGATGCAGAAGCCAAAGCCCATGATTCTAACATTGGTCCACTACTCATAGCTGTTTATCTTGGGCAGATTATTGGACCACAACATCCCCCAAGCCTTGGTTCCTTCACCTGTCATAGTTTATACCACCTTATGATCTTGAGGTGTTGCTAATATCAAACTAGATAATGAATGAGACTGGGCCTCATACAACTGCATTCCAAAGTTCCACTGAAATATAAGGCATTGTTGTCAGTTCATCTTACCTCCTCTTTAACATACACCTTTTATACAAGATAGAATATTTCTTTTTTTTTTTTTTGGTACCTGGGATTGAATGCTGGGGCGTTCTACCTCCGCACTACGCCCCCGGCCCCATTTTTTATACTTTATTTTTGAAACCGGGTCTTACGAAGTTGCGGAGGGCCTCACTAAGTAGAGAGAGAGAGAGAGAGAGAGAGAGACAAGGAGAGAGAGAGTGAGAGAGCTGAGGCTGGCCGCGAACCCGGATCCTCCGGTCTCCGCCTCCCAAAGTACTGGGATTACAAGCGTGCGCCACCACGCCCGGCTCCAAGATAGAATATTTCTGAAACTTACAGTATCTTTGGAAATCTTAGGAGAGCTATTGGTGATTTGAGGACACAGAATCATTACTTGGTTCTCTCAACTCTCTGTTGTGACAGGTGGTTTTAAAAGTACAGATAATTCCTGTTCCCTTGTAAATTTCCCAGTCATCCTAATTTTTCTCCTCTCCAAAAGACTGGGTTCTGCTAGTGGGTCAAATGTAGATACAAAATAAATGTGTAGTTAAAGGGCAATGCAGTCTAAAGAGATCTCCACATTTACCATCAGGAAGCCTGGAGTCTCCTGCTAGTTTTGTCACCTCCCAGTGTAGTGGGCAGCATGATTTGGGGTACACCTCTTACCATGTCTTGGTTTTAACCTTTCCAACAGTATTAAGGAGACTGGAAAAGGATGGTTTTCCAGCAACACCCAGTTCTCCAGCTGTTTACAGCAACTGGGTTTCCAATGATTCAATACAATTCTGAGGCCAAATACCCATAGTTAGAACAGAAGCCACTAGTTCAGGCTCAGGCCTGCAAGACTGCCTACTTCACAAGCCTGCCACCATGGGTTCTGAAGTCTACCCACACTTCTGCTCAGCCAACTATAAATTGGAGGTTCCCACAAATTCAGGTTCAATAATTAGAATGACTCACAGAACTCAAGAAAGCACTATACTTAGAATTCCAGTTTTATAATAAAAGATACATTTCAGGAAGAGCCAAATGGAAGAGATGCGCAGGGCAAAGTGTTGGGGTACTGGGAGTGTAGAGTGCTCCCATGCTCTCTCTGGATACATCACACTCCCAGCTGATCAACCTGGATGCTCTGTCAGCCTCATTATTTTGGTTTTTATAGAAGGAGGTTCCTCACATAGACATGAGAGGTTCCTTCTAGAAGGTTCCTCACATAGCCCAATACACTGGCCATTAAACTCAATCTCCATCTCCCATCCCTGAAGGCTGGAGATAGGGCTGACCTAATCCTCTATCCAGGTAGATAGCTTTTCTTCTAGTATCCAGACTCTACCCTAAATCTTTGTAGGTATCTCCCAGGGACACCTCTTTAGAACAAACTCAGGAATGACCCAAAGGGCTTCTTATGACTAACAAAAGACATCAGGAAATGTCCTATCACCTAGGAAATTCCAAAGGGTTTTAGGCACTCACCCTGTACAAAGGACCAGGAACAAAGACATGTGTGTGTGTGTGTGTGTGTGTGTGTGTATGAATACATATATTCATAAAAGATGATCAATTAGATAACTTCTATATTTGTTTCCTATTTAAACATTCTGCTATTGGTTAAGTATTATTTATATTCCAATTCCTAAAGTCAAGTTCTGAGCACAAAACCACATGGATAAAGATGAATGAGAACTAAAATAGTTTTAACACAAAAATGGTTAACTGTATTCTTTGCCACTACAACAAAAGGAGAAGATTCTAAATGTTGATAAAAATTTCTCAGGATTAGATAAAAAAGAAATTATATAGAAACAAAAGTAAAAACTTGAAAGGTGGAGAAAAAAGCAGCTGAATGAACTAAGTCTCATTCTCACTTCCCTGTAGATTTTGCCATATCTTAGACTATGAAAAATAGCAAATATTTTCCCCAGATATAATTCAAATAAGTAAATAAACATGCTTTCTGAGAGGAGTGCTTAAAATCTATGTAAGATAATTAAGTTAAACAATCAGAAATACATACATATATTCATAAGTAAAAGTATAAATAATATTCTACTCATAAAAATCTATAATCAAAACACAAATTCCCATATCTCGACATTAATCTAGATTTTTACGAATCTAACACTATCAGCTATTAATTTCTAAATATTTCATTAATTCTATAAATTATGGCATTCCAAATAAGTAAAAAGAAGAGCAAAAAGGAAAAAAAAAGAAACTGGCTTCAGTCCGGATGAATCAAACATAATAAGAATTTTCTTATCTCATGTTTTGACTCCAGTTTTCCCTAGTTATGTAGAAACATAACTAGAGTTTTGTCACTTTGGGATACATGGGCAACAATGGTACAGATTTCTCTTCCTGCCTTGAGAATAAAGTAGATGTCATATTTTTCACCAGATAATTTCCTGTGCATTCTCTCATGGCCAACAGAAAGTGATCAGAAAGTCGTTGACAAACACTTTACTGTCAACTGTCAAGAAACGATAAGATAGAGAATGTGGCTGGCTAACTTTCTGATTACTACAAAATATACCAAAGGCATCTTATTTTCCAGTCAGTAAAGGGAAGTCACATTTATAGCACCACCTTGTGAAAGAATAAGGAACTACTTACCAACCAGAACAAAAGCAAGCCTTTCCAAGCTCTCTAAAGGAAATTGTTTTGAAAATGAATTTCTTTTTAATTGTCTATTTGTTCTTCTATAATATATGTGTATGTGTATGAGCAACTCAGGAAAATTTTTCTACTCATTTTCAATATTTTTCTCTAAGCACATTTAAATCCATTTGATACTAAATCATTAGAGCCATGTGAAATAAAATTCTATATGTCATATTTAAACAAGTATGATTTTATATTCAGGAAAAATATCTATCGTATTCTTTTTCTGCCCCTTAATATTTTCTACTTTTAACCTCTTTTCTTATCTCTCCATAGATATCAGACCACTAAATTTTCTTAAATGAATAGAAAAAATAGAGGTCAGGGAATTCATTTCTCATAGCAGAACATAAATCAGAGCAACATAAATTGTGTGTATATTATCTAGTATTAAAATCAATACTTGTTCTACAAACTAAAAATGAAAACTGTTGGAATGCTATGTTGCTTGTTATGAAGTTGGTTTTCTGAATTTTATGAATAAAACTCATCAGATACCTTACTGATTAAATTGCATAAGTGTCATTGCAGATGACACTTTTAAAATTATTTGCAATGTGTACACTTACCTAGTCCAGTGGTTTCCAGATTTTAGTGCACATAGACACATCTACAGTGTTTGTTGCTTATTACCAACCAGCTATCTCTCCCTATTCCCAGGCTTCGACTCCAGAGAACTGAAGCTGGAGCCCTGAAATCTGCATTTCAATCAACTCACAAATAATTCCAAAGTGGGTCATCTATGGCCACACTTAGAGGAATAGTGGTCTGATTCTGCACTATCTCATTTTGCCATTTGAATATGTTGGTCTCTTGTGGGACACTTAATTTGTGCTTACTTATTCTGCCTCCATTTAATCAGTTAATTGTCCCTTTCTACCATATTTTCCATGTATTGTCTTGGCCCTGGATGTTCTATTCCTTTTTTTTTATTTTTTTGTACTGGGGGTTGAACCTAGGGGTGTTCTAACTCCAGGTTACACCCTCAGCCTTTTTTTTTTAGGTTGAAACAGGGTCTTGATAAGTTGCTGAGGGTCTCACTAAGCTCCTGAAGCTGGTCTTAAACCTGTAATCCTCCTGTCTCAGACTGCCAAGTACTAAAATTACAGGTGTGCACCATCAAGTCCATCTTCTGTTCTATTCTTATATTGCTCCATCTTCTAAATTCCTTAGTATAATATGGATTTATCATTTGGTGTCTGACTTTGGATGAAGGGACAATCTTTTCATATCTAGAACAAAGAGAATACTTAGCAGCACAACAATTAAGAATATCCTGACACAGCCGAGTGTGATGGCACATGCCTGCAACCGCAGTGCTTGGGAGACTGGGACAGGATGATTACAGGTTCATGGCCAGCTTCAACAACATAGCAAGACCCTGTTCCAAAACAAAAAAATAAAAAGGGCTGAGGGTATAGCTCAGAGGTAGAATACTCTTGGGTTAAATCCCTAGTACCACCACCAAAAAAAAAAAAAAAAATATCCTGACAAGATTTTGAGTTGCTGAAGTTGTATATCTTATTCACCACAATACCCTCATGACCTAGCATGATACCTAGCTTACAAGTCAATAAATAGTTACTAGATAATGACCAATTAGATGAATACACATTGAAAAATGTAGCTTGGAATAACTACTGTAAAAGGAGATAATTAATGACTCTGATCCTTAAAATCATTAATTCCAGTCTCCTCAATTTACAGAAAGGTACACAGAGGCTGTCCTGTGGACCATGTCTTGCATAAGTGAAATGTGGAAGTGGGACCAAGTCTTCTGACTCGCAGTGCAATGCTCCCTCTATGACCACAGTAGATCCATCACCCGGGCCTTCTCACACTGAATAACCCTAGGGCAAGTAGGTTATTGTTTCAACTAATGTGCTGTTCTATTCAGGCATTTTCCTAAAACACTTAGGATTTCTGAGTACTAATATTTCTCCCCTCCTGTTCTCTGACCTTCAACCTCCAAAATTTAATTACATCCAACTTCAAAGTCAGTTGGAGTAAAATCTTTTAGTGGAAAGAACAGGCACAGCTGTTCTGAGTACAGCTCCATTGGCTACAATTGTTTTAACTTTTCTAATTAAAGTCCCTACAGCTGGGTGTGTATAGAGCATGTGCGGTAATTTTTCTATCACACACCAGGTAGCTCATGATCCCCCACGGTTTGACTCTGGAAGAATTAATACATTAATATATGAGTGTGTGTACATATGCATATCTGTGTAAGATGTATGTATGGATGTATACAGTGTATATGTAATATGTACAATGTAAATGTATGCGGACATATAACACATATGCATACCATTACGTCTAGACAGGAAGCGGCTTGGCCTGGCGGAGAGAGCTACACGGTGTTTGTTGGGTACCCTGAATCTCAGCCTTGGTTCTGCCCCTAGGTTTTGCACCTTCCTTTCCTTCTGGGCTCACTCACCGCTCCATTCCTAACAGAAGGGCTCATTCTCCCACCTTCAAACCCTCAGTTTAGAAGCTCCTGCAAAAGCTTATTCTGTAATCCTGAAACTGAGCTTCCAAAAGTTTCTAAGATTGTTTAAAATTGCAGCTGGATGGAGAATCCTGCCTCTGCTTTTGCATTCTGAGACCTTGAACAAGCTGCTTAATTGCCCTGAGCTTCTGTAAACGCGGATTATAAACCCATCTCACAAAATTCGTGTTAGCATCAAAGATAATAATGTGCAAAAAAAAAAAAAAATCCATCCCAGAGCCCAGGCTCATCGCAAGTAGCTAAAACCCTGAGTGCCCCCAGAGACTCTTTCCATTCCTCACACATCAAAGGGATGTGTGAGAGATCAATCCCACTTTGCACGATGAAGTCTGTAAAAATATAATGTTATTGTCATTATTTGAGAAACAAAGTTCAGTGCTGTGCAAAGAACACACAGAGAGCTGCCCACGCACATGCTGCCACTGTCATTTAGGAAGCAGTTTTAATTCCAAAGGGGGGGGGGGTAGCTATGCGGCTGTACCTGCTTTCTACCTGGTTTCTGACTTGAGATCTGGGTAAATCCTTTTGCCCTTTCTGGGTGTGGACAGCCCCATCTATGCGGTGCGGGGAGAGAGCTGGGCGACCTTTAAGCGTCCTTCGCGCTCGCAGATTGCCGCGGCAGTCAGATGGAGGCTCTGCCCGCAAGGTCCCAGCCGCGCGGGCGCCACGCCAGACGCCTCGGTCCTCCCCCGGGAAGGGCTTCCCTCGGCCGCCCGCCGCAGAGCCCGCGCCAAGGAGGCTGCAGGCAGGAGCGGGGGCGGACGGCTCTCCCCGCAGCTCCCAGGAGACGGAGCGCCGCGTTCCAACCATCAATAATGCAGTCTTTTGTCAGCAATAAATTCCCTCCAAAATTAATGAAACAGCCCTTTTAAATTCTCCTGTCACTGCCTCCTACAGCAGGAGCTGGGCTAGGCTTCCTGCTCTCTAAATAAATATAAAAGCCATATAAATTGTCTGGAGGCGGTTTGGAGCTTGCTGGGCCACGATCTAATCTCCTCAGCCGCCCACAGAAACAAAAAGGAAGATGGAAAGGGAGCACCGGTGTTTGCTCTCTCTTGCACTGGGTCCTGCACACAGAGCCCGCGGGCCAGCGCAGGAGCTTGTGCAGGCCGGACCGCAGGTCACTTCCACTCCGCAGCTGTCTGCAATGTCACCTAGAGGATGCCAGGGAGGACGTCAGAGCAGAGGAGCTTGAGGTCTGATCCAGGCCCTTCCTTTTACAACCGAAGAATCTAAAACCCAGACAGGAAGAAATAAAGGGCTGCAATCTACACTCTAGTACTGTTCTAAATAGAGGCTTCTCAAATTTAATTAAATAATATGCTGTAGGTCTCAGATGAGAACTTAAGGGTACTAATTTCTAGAAAGTTCCCAAGTGCTGCTGCCGCCTGTATAAACCATTTCCAGTAGCAAGTGTCTAAAAGACCATGAACTCCATTAGAGCCAGATGTCTTTTTTACTGTTCCCAGAACCTAACACAACATCAATGCGGTAACTTTTGATATAGGTTTGTTAAATAATTAATTGGTACCTGTAAGAGGCAGCATTGCATAATGGTGACAAACATGGACTCTCAAACCAGACTGCCTGGTTTCACATCGTGGCAATGTCACTAACAAGCTGTGTGCCTTGGGCAAGTTATTTAACTGCTCTGCGCCTCAGTTTTCTCAACTGTAAAATTTCATTACTTGCTATATATGTCTTCTAGGTTGCTGTGAAGGAGAGAAATGAGCTATTATAAATAAAGCACTCAGAACAGAATCTGGAAATTGGTTGGTAATTCGAAAATGTGACCTGCTTAAGGTCACATAGCTTCTTAGAGGATTTGGGCCATCACGATGTCTCTTGATGTTTTACATCAGGGTCGTCAAGTGATACCTGGCAGAAAGACACTCTATTTATTTAGTTACCAAGAATGACATTTCCACCTTACAAACCTTTGAATTTATGAAATGTAAATCATATGAAAAAACATTCTCTGACTGAAAGTAGCAAATAAATGAACATTCACATTTAAGCCAACAAGAAACTCACCTAAATATGACATAGTAATGAGAAGCAGCCCAAGTCTCATTGTATCACAGATCTGAGTTCAAATTCCAGGTTATCCACAAGCAAACAATGCACAGGAGAACTGTCATTCTCTCAAAATGACAATTGGCACATGAATTAAATGGGGCAATGTCTAACTCAGAAGGTTGATGTACAGAATAAATGATATAATGCATATAAGGTATACATACAACGCAGCCTCGCTCATCGTAAGAGCTCAAGAAATAATAGCTAGCAATGCTGGTAGTGGTGAAAACATAAGCCGTTTACAATAGGTATAGATTGGAAAGAAGCAACTGACTTTTTTTATCTGTTCCAGAGGACTGTGGACTGGTATATTGTTCACACTTCCTCCAGCTCTGACATGATTTAATACAATAGTTTATCTACAAAACAATAGCAAGTTATAGCTTCCCCCATGGGCTGCAGGCTCTTCCAGCACAGAGGAAAGTCTGATGGAGGCAGGGTCAGGGACCTGCCTCGGGGCTGCCTAGACCCAAAAGGTCTAGGGGGAACCAGACACTAGTGAGAAATGATGGATTGTAACATAACTTTAAGTCCTGGAAGGATAAATTTGACTCTTAACCTTTTAATATTTAAGCCAGAAGAGCCCTTAGAACACTCTTTTTTACTTCGGGAAATTGAGACATAGAGAGATTGTTTTTCTGTGCAATAACAATTTAAACAGGAATGAATCAGAAACCTCAATCATAAGTACCACTGAAGGCCACACCCACCCTCAAATAGTAAGGCCCTAAGCCCATGCCCCAAAGGTCAAAAATCTGTATGAGGGAAACCATCTGGGATCAGCTTTGACATACAAAGGGTTTAGAAATCATCAATGTAAAAAACTGGACAAACTGATAATCTGAGTTTTCTTGGATTTATCAGAAAGTTGAGGTCAAACACTACCTGATTTTATTTAATTAATTAATTTATTTATTTATTTATTTATTTATTTTGTGGTACTGGGGATTGAACCCAGGGGCATTCTACCTCCGGGCTACACCCCCAGCCCTATTTTTTATTCTTTATTTTGAAATAGGGTCTCACTAAGTTGTAGAGGGCCTCACTAAGTAACTGGGGCTGGCCGCGAAACTGGATCCTCGTCTCAGCCTCCCAAGAACTGGGATTACAGATGTGTGCCACCACGCCCGGCTGCTGATTTTAAAACTTCATATAAAGCTACCATAAGGAAGACAATGTGGTACTGGTGAAAGAATAGACATATAGTTTGGAAGCAAATAGAAAAAATAAAAACAAACACACACAAATATAGCCCACTGGTTTTTGAAAAGAGGATAGATGTAATTCAGTGGAAAAAAGGTAATCATCTCAACAAATAATGCTGAAACAATCAGATGGGGGGGAGAAGCTAGACACAGGGCCTACACATCACACAAAAAATAACTCAACGTAGTTCATAGGCTAAAATTTAAATACATTATAAATCTCCTAACAGAAAAAAATCTAGGTGACCTTTAGTTTGATGCTGAGTGTTCAGTTACCACACCAAATAAATGTAAGATCCATAAAAGAAAAATCTAAGAATTTGGATTTTATTAAAATTAAAAACCTCTGCCTTATGAAAGATACACTTGAGACAGAAAAATATAAGCTACGGTCTGTGAGAAAATACCTACAGCCTGCAAGATAATATTTTCAAAACTCATATCCTTTATGAGGCTGTAATGGTAGTCACATAGAACTATGCATTTGTCAAAACCTGTAGACATTTATAGCACAAAGAGTGAACCTTAAAGTATACAAGTGAAAGAAAAAAAACATTTATGAGGCTGTAGGATCCCAGGATAGAGTACAGACTATGACTACACTCTAACCGTATTATAGATTTATGAAATGACCTCACTGCAGGGGATGAAAGAAAAGGTGCTGACCATTGGAAATAAGTGGAATCTATAAGGCTCAAGTCAAAAGTAACTTGCATAAGCACTATACTCTAATTCAAAAGTTCTTGTCCACATGGGCTGGGTTAACAATTCTGAAATGACTATATTTATATACTGCAATTGAACAATCAAATAAGTGGATGACAGTGGTGGGAGTCAGGTGTCTCAGTGTTGAGTGGGAAGTCACAGATACCCAAAAGCAGAGGTCTAGAAAGATTCTTGTGAGCATGGATTAGAGCTGGAGATAGTACTATAAACTCATGTTTAGCTTAATCTATACACACATGCTTACAAAATACAAATAGTAATATTTATAAATATGTGTATATGCACAGGTTAGTATAATATATGCATATATATTAATTTGCTCTATTAGGGAAGAGGGTCTAAAATCAGTGATATTCCAGTACTAATGAAGACAGCCATGACCAAGATTGTGGGTGGGTATTTGTTTGTTTGTTTGTTTTGTACTGGGGATTGAACTCCGGGGTATTTTATCTCCGAGCTACACCCATAGATAGCCCTTTTTATTTTTTGGTATTGTGAAGTAAACCCAGGGGAATTCTACCTCCAATATACACCCCAGCCATTTTTATTTTTTTATTTTGAAACAGGGTCTTGCTAAGTTGCTGAGGCTGACCTTGAACTTCCAATCTTCCTGTCTCAGCCTCCCAAATACTGGTATTATTGGCGTGCATCACCACAGCTGGCTTCCTTGTTATTTATTTGTTTTTGTGGTATGGGGGATTGAACACAGAAGCATTCTATCCCCAAGTTATACCCCAGCCTTTCTTTTGTTTGTTTTTGTTTCTGTTTTAAACAGGGTCTGTCTGAGTTGCTGAGAGTGGTCTTGAACCTGCGATCCTCCTGTCTCGGCCTCCCAAGTACTGGGATTACAGGCATGGATCATAATGCCAGGCTTTATTTTTGAAACAGAGTCTAGCTGCTGAGAATCTTGCTAAATTGCTGAGGCTGGTCTCAAACCTACCATCCTCCTATCTCAGCCTCACAAGTACTGGGATTACAGGTGTGTGCCATCACACCCAACTTTGATAGTGATTCCCATACTACTTTCCAACAAAAGATACTAAGACTCCATTGAAAAATGGTTGATTCTAGTATGACGGAAGGAAATGTCTAAGATGAGTTTGAAGCATTTGGTATTACCAGAAAATGAAGTTCAAAGAAAAAGTAATAATGGGGATATGTCAAATAGGCAGAGGAGTCAACTGAATGAGAATTTAATGACCAACTGTATTAGTCAGGTTTTTATTACTGTGACAAAATATCTGAGAAAAGAAACTTAGAGGAGGAAATATTTATTTTGGCTCAGAGTTTCAGAGGCTTGAGTCCACTGTCAGCAAGCTCCACTGTTTCTGGACCTGGGGAGAGTCTGCAAAGCTGCTCACTTCATGGTAGCCAGGAAACAGAGGGGATTGGAAGGAACCAGGGACCAGATATAGTTCCAAGCACATGCCCCCAAGAACTTGCTCTCTCAACTAGGTCCCACCTCGTACAGTTTCCACAACCTTCTAACAGTCCATCCAGCAGCTAAGAATCCATCATTAGTCCCTTGATGAGGTTAGAATCCTCATGATTCAACACTTCTAGAAGCCCCACCTCTGAAAATCATTGCATTGGGGACCAAGCCTTCCATACTTGAACTTTTGGGGGACATCCCAGCTCCAAACCTTAATACCAATTCCGTAACAATCTCAACAAAATGAGGTAGAATTAAATTATATGCCTAGTACCTATAAGTCCCTAGCAATATAAATAATTGATTGAAAAATATAAATGGAAGAGAATAGAAAACTATTATGCAGAAGAATTTAATAATTTATGTAGATACTCTGAAAGAGGCAAAGCATACTCACTACTCTTTATTTTTTTTTTCGTACCGGGGATTGAACGCAGGGGCGTTCTACCTCCGCACTACACCCCCGGCCCTATTTTTTTTTTTATGCAATTTTTGAAACCAGGTCTCACGAAGTTGCGGAGGGCCTCACTAGGTAGAGAGAGAGAGAGAGAGAGAGAGAGAGAGAGAGAGGGAGAGAGAGAGAGGAGAGAGGAGTGAGATAGATGATCGATCGATTGATCGATCGATCGTGCGCGCACGCATGCGCGCTGAGGTTGGCCGCGAACCCAGATCCTCCGGTCTCCGCCTCCCAAAGTACTGGGATTATAAGCATGCGCCACCACGCCCGGCACTACTCTTTAAATATGGGCTCCACACAGTGACTTCCTTCCAAAGAGTACCCTATGGAAACAAAGAGTAACTTACAGTAGGCAAACCTGACCAATGCAGCTTTGGCTAAGTGATCAAATTTAGCATCAATAGTAATAAGCTAGAGTGGTAGTACATATCCTTGACAGGATGTGGCGAGCATGGCACTTTACTGCTGCTGTCTTCCTACCAAACACCTACAGCTTCCATCTAATCATAAGAAAACCACTGGACAAATATCAATTGAAAATCATTTTACAAAACATTTGACCACTAATCCTCAAAAATGCCAAATCCATTAAAATGAAGAAAGTTTGAGAATGTATCTGAACCAAGAGGAACCTAAGAAGGCAGGACAAATAACTGTAACAAATAACTAGTCAGGTAAAAACTAAAAAATGTATAGACTTTATTTAATAATAGCATATTAATATATTGGTTCATTAATTGTGACAAATGCACCAGGCCAATGTAAAATGTTAGCAAGGGAGAAAAGAAGAGGTGGATTATATGGGAACCCTCTATACCAACTTCACAAAGAAAATAAAATCTATTATTTTCTAAAATAAATGGTTAACTGGATATAATCTGTGAGCCTCTTGAATATCTGTGAAAATAAAAATGTGCTGGACATGGTGGTACATACCTGTAATCCCAGTACTTGGGAGACTGAGACAGGAAGATCGTAGGTTCTAGGCCAGCCTCAGCAACTTAGCAAAACTTGCATCAACCTACCAATACCCTGTTTCAAAGCAATAAAATAAAACAGAGCTGGAGGTGTAGCTCAGAGGTAGTAAAGTTGTTTGCCAGTGTGAGTCTCAGTTTTCCTACACATTTAATAAAGAAATTGAATTATAGCTCCTAGAGATCCATTCTGCTCTGGACCTTCATGGTGCCATGGGATAAATTAACAAGATGCAGAGAGTTTTCATTAAATTAATTCCATTTAAGCCAGGTGCACTGGCACACACACCTATAATCCCAGTACTTGGGAGGCTGAGACAGGAGGATTATGGGTTCAAGGGCAGAGCACTGTAACTTAGCAAGACCCTGGGTTCAAGGCCAGAGCACTGTAACTTAGCAAGACCCTACTTCAAAATAAAAAATAAAAAGGGATGGGGGGGTAGCTCAGAGTTCAAGTGGGCTGGGTTCAATCCTCAGTATGAAAAATAAATAAATCATTCCATTTAACTTTTATATCAAATTCATAATCAAGGAAAATGGCCTATTATGTATTCTTATATGACACATTAGTATGGACTTAAAAAATAAAGGAACCAAATTAAATTCAGTGATATCTGTCATCTTTTGATAATGAAAAATTTGCCTTTTAAATACAAAATTTGCATTTGACCAAAAAGAAGGAATATAATCTTGGCTTATTCCTTTGGCTTGGATACACTTTACAAAATCAGATTATTACGGTATTATCTATATGTCACACATGCCAACAAATTATTTATAGCATAAAAGAATAAAAGCATATGTCTATTTAGATAAAGAAGCATAAAAGTACACTATCTCCTCCTATACTGATTGCTATTTCATGAAATCTGTCATATGTGACATCCTTAAACTGAAGTTGCATTGCCAAAAGTCCATAGAGATCAAACTTTAAAAATGGACATTTTTAGAAATAATTAATGACATAAAAGTTAATGGTTCAGGTATGTTTCCTTTACTAGAGAAAGCACAATTGATGAAGGAATATATAAGTTAGCAAAATATGTTTCAACCATATATACATATATATATATATTAGCAAATATGTAAGTTAGCAAAATGTTTGCAAATAAGTTAGCAAATACATAAGTTAGCAAAATATGTTTCAACCATATATACATATATATGTATATATGTCGTGTGTGGGGGGGGGTGCTGGGAATTGAATCCAGGGGCATTCTGCCTCTGTGCTACACCCACAGCCCTATTATTATTATTATTATTATCATTATTATCATTATTATTATTATTATTTTCTTTTAAGCAGAATCTCACTAAGTTGTTGAGGGCCTGAGTTGCTGAGGCTCACCTAGAACCTGCAATCCTCCTGTCTCAGCCTCCCTAATACTGTGATTACAGTTGTGTCCCACCACACCCAGCTTCAACCCAATGTATATTTTAGAGGTAATAAGATGCCGATTCAGAATTTAATAAATACTGGACAAAACTAACAGAAAAATATGAAAAGAAAACTCATTTATAGCAACTTGCTCTCAATTTTTGTTATAGTTTCTTGATATTACTGGCATTTGATGGTTGTACAGTGAAAATAATTATGATTAATGAGAGGAACACTTCGTACCTCTGACTACTATAGTCATAATAGATTGTAGAGATCACCAATTCACCCATCAGATTTTGCAAATGAAAAGCCTGGCCTGAAACTTGAAGACATGAAATAGCAAACCCGGAATCACATGATAAATTTATACCAGGGCCAGAACAAAATCCCGCACCATGAGATTCCTCCTTCAGGGCTGCATCACCCACATAAAAAGACACAAAAAGTAGTCAGTGGTGTCCTGGAGCAGGCTCATGCCAGTCAGTGAGTGCCAATTATTAAATATTCAGAAATTCTGTGAGTTGTTTTACCAGTACAGCACTGGCCCCAAGCCATCAAGTTAAAATTATATTCAGTAGTTGGTAATTTCATGTAAAAGTAAGCTTTATACTAAAGACAATAAATGTTGATTTTTTTTAAATTTATACTTAGCATTTCTAGAAAATGGTATATTCTACTCATTCAGGAAAATCTTAGAAATAGCATTCCATATATCTAAAGCATACATGAAATTTGTCTAATGATGTCTGATAGAGAATGTCAACCCCCAGTAGAGGTAACTGAACATTTCAATTAGTTGTGCTTTTCTTGTATTTAGGTCCCTACCAAATTAGAAATAGGCATGACTACTTTTCAAGGACTGGGTTGTTTCTTATGATAGTCTAATAAGAATATGGTGATTAGTTAACTTAGCCAAAAATGTTACGGACACATCCTAAAGAAGAGCCGAATGGCGTAGGAGGCTGAGAGAAGCCAAAGGAAGAACCAAATCAAAGGAATACATTTCCAAGGAACGACAGACCTGATAAAGGAGAAGAAGGCTCACACAGAGGCCAGCTGCGCCAAGTCCTTCTTAACTTGTTACTGGGGCTTTGTGAAAAATGCTGATTCAATTCTTACTTAGATGACCTGACTTCATTATTCAAACTATCAATAGTTAGGTAAATATTGTCAAGGCTAACCCGTACTGAGCTCCATCCGAATATTCGGTGAGGTTTGGGTGACAGAAAAATGATGAATTCCATTTTTATCAAGTATAATTTAAGACATTTATGATATATGCAAATGGAGACCAATATTATTTGTTGCAGTTTTGTAAAATGTGACCTTCCCTTTCTAACTGGATTTTGGTTTCCTCAAGGATAAGGATGTGTCATACTACAGCAACCTTTCTTCTTTCTTTCTTTCTTTTTTTTTTTTTTAATGAGGGATTGAACTCAGGGGCATTCTACCTCTGAGCTACACCCCCAGCCCTATTTTATTTTGAAACAGGGTCTCGCTAAGTTGTGGAGGGCCTTGCTAAGTTGCTGAGGCTGGCCTTGAGCCTGCAATCCTCCTGTCTCAGCCTCTTAAGTACTTGGATTACAGGTGTGCACCACCACACCCGGCTGGACACACATCTTGACGATTAGAAAGAACTAATTTAGTAAAAGCATTGAATGAGTGTGCAGCTGTACAAGTCATGTCAATTGAGTTTTTTTTTTTTTTGCAAATGAATGTAGTTCATCTTGGCAATAAGACAGAGGTGGAACCTATGAATACTATTGCAACTAATTCTATTTCCAGCTACCTTGAGAGAATGCTGAGGTTAGCAAGACAGTGAGGTGGGCAATAAATTGCTTTTTGGATAGATGGATATATTTTACTTTCTATCACAAGACTGCCTAATAAGTGAGTCCCTTGAGCACAAGTTGGTTTCTATGAAATGGTATTCAATCACTTCAATTTAAATAACACTCCAGATTTTACTTTTTCTAGAGATAGCCAAGCTTTGTCATCATAATGCCCTTCTGAAAAAGTTGTCCTTTCTATCAGATGAGTACCTATTAGACACACATTTTGCTATGAACAAGGACACCTTGTAGATATACTTTATGCTTTCTTTCAAATACTAATAATTGTGGGAAAGGAAAAGAAAACAATTGTGGTATTGGGGATGAAACCCAGGGGCATTCTACCTCTGAGCCACACCCCCAACACTATTTTTATTATTATTTTTTTATTTGGAAGCAGGGTCTTGCTGAGTTGCTGAGAGCCTCTCCTTGAACCTGCAATCCTCATGTCTCAGCCTCCCATGTACTAGAATTACAGGCACGAGCCACCACACCTGACCTGAAAAAGAAAATATATGTCTTCGTTTTGTTGGGTTCCTAGAAATTAAACAGTGTACACAATGGCCACTGTTTAATGTGCAAGTTATTTATACATTTAAGTTACGTGTATATACTTCCAACCTTCATACTTGCAAAATATACCCATTTGAAAAACCACTCCATGCACTTCCAACAATGGCACATGTTAACAGTAAACAGAAAAGAAAAAGTTAATTAGAATTCCTCAACTCTAATATCAATGGTTTATAAATTATTTGATTAGTATTTCCTTCCAGTCTTTGCTCACAGCAGACATAATTTACAAAGCTGAAGTTACAATCCAGATATAATTTTACATTTGGCTCTTTTACATTGCATAATAGGAAGCATTTCTCATCCTGCCTCCTAGTCATTATAATGTAAAATGGCTGCTTAACATTCAATTTCTCATGCTCAAACTCAAGCCAAATGGTACTTAGTCACCATTTCTTGTACACAGGCTATGATTTTTGGCCTCCAAACCTCTGCATGTATGGTTTCTGTGGCTTAGAACATAGACCTGTCTCTGCACGCTCAAATTTGACACATTTTTAAAGGCTCAGTTTATAGATAACATTTTCCTGATGACCTCTTTACCTGCCCTCCCTTAGACAAGGATCACTTCCCCTTTCTTTAAATTTCTAAAGAATTTTCACTTACAATCTTTTCATACTGAGATCCCCCTCTTGTATCACAGTATGCATAAAAGGCATTTCTTCTGCTTCTCTCAAGATTATTGGGAATAAAATCCACATCCGATCCTTTGTGTACTCCACAACAACTAGTCCATATTGGAAATAAAGGCCAAAATAATAAGTGATATGAATGCTGTATTTGTTTACTAGAGCTGCCTTATCAAATTACCACAAAATTAGTGACTTAAAGTGACATAAACTTATTATCTTGCAGACCTATAGATTAGGGGACCAAGCCAGATCTCACTGGGTAAAATCAAAGTGTTAGCAAGTCTGTGCTCCTTTCTAGAGGCTCCAGGAAAGGACCAGTCCCTCCCTCGTCCGCGCTTTCCTCAACTACATCTTCTCACTTCGACTCAGCTGGAAAGGTGATCCAATTTTAAGGGCCCAGCTGATTAGACTGGGTCCACCTGGATAATACAAGATACTATCTCCATCTCAAAGTCTCTGATCACACCTAGAAAGTTACTTTTGCTGTGTAACAAAAGTTACTTTTTGCTATTAACAACTTCTGGGGATTACGATATGATTTTTTTTTGAAAGGACACCATTCTTCTGCCTAACATGGATGCTCATGTAGAATTGAAAAGTATTCTAAAAATGATTAGGAGTATGCCTTCTCATGAAGATAGATAAACTGATATTCAGAAAAGACAGAAGTCTTGCCCAAAGCCCTAAATATAGTAACTGGAGAACTTAGATTTTGAGTCACTGTGCAGTAACCTTATGATTTAATTGCACTGTTTTCCATTCCACAGTATCTTATTAGGAGCAAAAAAGAATTTATTTTAGGTGTATAAAATTTAGAGAGGTGAAGGTATTTGCTCAAAATTACCCAGATAGTGAGAATGTTTAAAATAGACTCTTTTAGCAATTTTGAAATATGCATTATTATTAACTATGATCACCATGTTGTACAATAGATCACAACTTCTTTCTCCCACCTAACTGAAACCCTTTTTGCCCTTTGACCAACGTTTCCACTTCCCCATCCTCCTAGTAACCAGAGTTTGGCTACTAGTTTGGTTACTAGTAATCTCTAGTAACCAGAGTTTGGCCCTCTATTTCTATGAATTCAACTTTTTTAGGTTCTACATATAAGTGAGATGGATGTAAAAGGTAGAATTTAAATGTTTTATCACAAAAAATAATAATTAAGTAGGCGAATTGATGGATGTGTTAATAGCTTGATTTGCTTTCTCTGATGAATGATTTTGTTCATATACAAAAGTATATACAATTATTTGTCAATTAAAATAAAATTAAACACATAAATATCAGAAGGAAAGAGAACCAAACTAAAGTTCTCCATCTTTTTAAATTCTATTCTAGCTGGGCATGGTGGTGCAAGCTTGTAATCCCAGTTCTTGGGGGGCTGAGACAGGAGAACCACAGGTCCATGGCTAGCTTCAGCAACTTAGTAGGCCTTCTGCACTTAGTGAGACCCTGTTTCAAAATAAAAGAATAAAATTGGGCTGGGGGTATAGCTCAGAGGTAGAATGCTCATAGGTTCCATCCCCAGTACCACCAAAACAAAAAATCTATTCTAGTGTTCTTCCTCTTTTACCATACTAGTTGTTACCCCGATATAAGTTCGATAAACAAATATTGAAAAAGTTCAAATATTAACTTAAATAACAAAAATGAACCTCCATTAAAAATTCTCAACAAGAACGTGTTGTTGACAAATCTAACTTGTCTAGATTCACCTAAAGTTTGAGAGTGAAGAAATTGAACTGCCAACTCAGGAGAAAATTCTTCCCATGACAGTCTAGACAATAAAGTTATGCTTTCTCAAGATCATAATATATATCCTTCTCTAAGTGCTCTAGGGAGAAGTCAAAACCCTGACACATTTAACCGTCAAGGGGTCCAAGTCAGCCGATTGTATTAGTGAGGGGAGAGAGCATTACATCTCTCATTCTGCTCTACTCAGCAAGGATGAGAAAGGTTTGTCTGAGTCCCAACTGTCTGGGGGGACTATCCAGAGGAGAGTATATCTCAGATTAGATTATTCTGTAGAATAAAACCTAACAGAACTGTAGCCAGACCTGGTGGTACATACCTGTAATCCCAGTTCTTGAGTGGCTGAAATAGGAAGATCACAGATTCAAGGTCAGCCTCGACAACTTAGCAAGACCCTGTTTCAAAATAAAAAATATTAAAAAACACTGGGGGTGTAGCTTGGAGGTAGAATGTCCCTGGGTTTAATCCCCAGTATCAAAAGAAAGAAAA
Source organism: Glis glis (assembly GCA_004027185.1). Taxonomy (NCBI): domain Eukaryota; kingdom Metazoa; phylum Chordata; class Mammalia; order Rodentia; family Gliridae; genus Glis; species Glis glis. Next base: position 31,509 of record PVJS01014001.1, read on the forward strand.
ATGCTAACATAACTATAACCCACTAGAATTTATATGAGACTTTCACATATCTCCAGTAAGTTCTTCAAATACCTTGTGAGGAGGGTGTTTTTCTTATAGTTCAGAAATATGTGGCTCAGGTCATTCCAAGGGCCTTGTGCAAGATCTTCTTAAACATAGTTCCTCTGACCAAATTTTTAGTTTTTTCCATTTTTCCGGTGAAGTGATATTGCTATAGATAAATACCTTCATATCACTGCAAATTTAAGAATTTACAACATTTATCCAGGGTCTATATAAAAGACAATAAATGAGCATAACTTAATTTTGACTTGTCTTTTCCCCTACCTCCTCTCTCCTAATTATTTCCTCCAAGGAGTCCTTATGAACAAATTTTTTATCTTCCAAATAAAATACACTATTTTGTTCTGTTCTCTAAGCCAATTTTCCCTTCCTGGAAACTGTTATATCTGTTGGGCACAGTCACTTCCAATGAGTGCTGCCATCGCTCTGAGGCAGAATTGTTTTGAATAGGTGCTATAGCTCTTCTCGGGCACTGCCACTCTTGCTAGGTTCACACTTGCTTCTTCTTGATACCTCCATGTCCACTGTATAAAGGAGTTGTTTCTCCTAGATTCTTCCATGTCCTAATTACTCTTAAATATTATTATGTCTACCAACCCCATAACATTCATTAGTCCCTATTACCAATGTAATTGAGTGCTGTTGTTAAAGTCCTAGAGATTTCACTGCTGGGTAGAATTCTATGATTATTCTTTTTATCATTTCTGTATTTTATTCAGTTAGCAGTATATCAAATTATCAAAGCAATAATACCCTATACATTAACTGTCCAACAGAAATTATAATAGAAATAATTATTTTAAATCTTACTTATTCACTTCTCTAGGAAAGAGGCACATGTTTATCGGAGACCTCTTTGCTCTGATAATTAAAATTTTGTTGCTGGTCAAACATACTGACGAGCAACTCTCTTCCCATATACATTCTCTCCAAGACTCCTTGCTCTCCTGATGGATTTCTGAAAGACTTGCCTGTTCATAGTCTATACATGAATTAATCTAAACTATGGCATGACATTGAATAATTAATGGATTATAAGAAAAGAAAAATTGTTTGGACTTGGCTTGCAGAAAATTCCCTTTGATTCAGATTTAATACTGTAGGTTTAATTTCCTTCTCTCTACAGATCCAATTAAACTACTTGGTTCTACAATGAGTAATATTTACATAATCCTAAAAATGTAAGCACTATTGACTTTTATTTGTTCAATTTTATTAACAAAACATAAAAGTTTCAAGTCCTTAAACTATGGAAATGTTAAAATTATGATAAATCCCATATGAACTGCGAGATAGAAGGAAGAAAGGAGAGAGCAATAATAGTAGTTTGTAGATAAGCATATGGTGTATCTTTTGTTTTTGGAATCAACTGCTGCTGCTTACAGTTGATTAGATTAGTCCATTTCTATTACTATAACAAAATGCTTGAGGCTAGATGCTTTATAAAAAAAAGAGCTATTTAGCTCACAGTTCTGGAGGCTCAAGGGGTTGGCGCCAGCATTAGTGTGGCTCTGATGAGGACCCCGTTGGCTATGTGGCATAGCAGATGGCATCATGGAGTGAGTGTGTATAAGAGGGAGAGATCACATAGTGAAATTGAAAGCCCGAGAGTGGGAAAGAGCCAGGCTTGCTCTTTTACAACAGCCCCTCACATGGGAGTAACTCGGGGTCCCAGGAGAACTATCTTAATTCCTTCTCAAGTGCAGTACCCCCAATGACCTAAGGAACTCCTACTGCTAAGAGGCTTCACCTCTTAAAGGTCCCACCACCAGTTAACCTCACTACACTGGAGATCAAGATTTCAACACATGAACCCTTGGGAGGCAAATCATAGTGGATAATTAAAAAAACGGAGTTACTGTGTTTTATCATTGTCTTTCATCTGTTTTGTTTGTGGTGCTGGGGATTGAACCCAGGGCACTATGCATGCTAAGCAAGCTCTCTACTACTGAGCCACAACCCCAGCCCTTGTGTTTATATCTTAAACCTAAGGCTGGTGGAGTCAGAAGTATCAGGTACTTACAAAAAAAAAAAAAAAAAAGTAAATCAGAGAAGGTACAAACGATCACCTCTTGCCGTGAATGTGTAATGAGAGGGTGAGGTGGGAGATTTTTACTTTTGGTTTTATGCTCTACTTGACACATTATGAGAATATTTCAAGGATCAGGTCCTTATATTGACTTTAATTATTTCTTTTTAATGTTCTCATGGAATTTACCTACCCTAGATTATATCCATGAACCATTGGTTGAGGAACATGAACCTGTTATGACACAGAGTTGGAATTCCCAAAAGTCTAGCCCTCTTCTGATCTTTGACAGGCAAGAAAGACCACTCGCCACCACGAGGGCACATGAAAATTAGGAACTGAATATTTACCGTACCCTGACTTTCCACCTTTACTGTCTTGTGCCTCCTTAAGCCATGCTGTTTGCCTAGGGAAAAACCAGGTCCGGGGAAGTCTCTTGTGATTTCTAAGCACTAAAGTTTCTCAATTGCTTATAAATATGCCTTAATCTAGGCATGGTGGTTCATGCCTGTAATCCTAGTATTTGGGAGGCTGAGACAGAAAGATCACAGGTTCAAGGCCAGCCTCAGCAATTTATCGAGACCCTCAGCAATTAGGAAGACCCCTTTTCAAAAAAAAAAAAAAAGAAAAACTCGGGTTGAATACCCCTGAATTTAATCCCCAGTACCAAAAAATTATTAAATTATAAATATGATTTCACAAAATGCAAGGACATATCCCATGCTCTCCACAAAAGAAAATTTTTAATACAGGCAAATAGACACACAACATAAGATTGAAGAAACATGAAAATGCTACATATGAAGAAAGGGTGCTGCCTTCTGCCATTTTCTGGTGACTGGATTTTAGTCCTGCACTGTCTGATAAGCTGTTTTTGCTCTGCCTAATCACTTAGGGGAAAGGTGTGTACCAGGCCTGCCTTTGGATCAGTAATACACATAATAAAAAAAGAAAACTTGCTCTCTTCCAAAATCATAAGGCAAATGTTTGCTCACCAAAAAGGATCTGTACAATTTTTACATCATAGGAGGCTATGAAAAAAAAACACTTCTTGAAAGCAGAAGCTATAAATACACAAGAAAAAAAATGGTAAATTGAATCACCAGAGAAATAAAGGTTTGGTTTTTTTCCCCCTTGAGATCACACAAAATAAGAGTAGAAAGAAAAGCTATGAGTCCAATTGTCTGTTAGACTCTTCCCATCCTCTTTGGAAGGTAGGACTATAAATCTAGATTACAATCCATGTGTCATGCCTACAAGGAGATAGGACATTTTGTGTATCATAAGCATTTAGTCTTTTTTTTTTAAGTCTGCAATTGAGTGTTATTTTTCTGTGTTAAAGGAATTTTCTAAATTATCTGGACAATCTAAAGCTTGTAAAGTAGCAAACTGTTCTTTCTTCTTGTTTTCTTTATTCTGTGAAATAATTCTCCCAGTAGTTAGGAAGCATTTGGGTACACTGCTGATTTGTAGCCTGCAATGATTATATATGTATAACCCTAAATGCTAAATTTTGGATGGCTCACCGTGTACATGATGCTGATTCAAAGATAGTAAGGGATTAAGTGAATTTCAAAACTGCAACTAACCAGTAGAGACCTAGAGATTATATCGACCCATATGTCTTTAAATTGTGAAGTCATTCAAGAAATAAAATTGCTACTCTAGCTCTAAGCCTGGAAATGATCCCTGATCATCTTTGACATTTTCAAAAACAGAAAATTATTTGGCTTTATATTAAATGTCACTCCTCTGCAGGTGAAGAATTTATTCATTTAAGAGATTGCAGGATGGAACAAACCGTGCCGATGCGTGCTGGCTAGAGAAAGTTTAATAGAATTGACGGCATTCTTGTGAAAAAGAATTTGAGTCATACAGTAGGTTCATTCCCATTCTTCTGAGGATCCTCCACACTGTTTTCCAAAGTGGTTGCACTAATTTGCAATCCCACCAACAGTGTATTAGAGTTCCTACTTCTCCACATCCTCGCCAGCATTCGTTGTTGTTTGTGTTTTTAATGATTGCCATTCTAATTGGGGTTAGGTGAAATCTCAGGGTAGTTTTGATTTGCATCTCTCTGATTGCTAATGATGTTGAACATTTTTTCATATATTTATTGGCCATTTGTATTTCTTCTTCTGTGAAGTGTCTATTTAGTTCACTTGCCCATTTTTTGATTGGGTTATTTGTTTTTTAGTGGTGATTTTTTTAAGTTATCTGTATATTCTAGATATTAGTCCTCTATGAGAGGAGTATCTGGCAAAAATCTTCTCCCATTCTGTTGGCTCTCTGTTGAGGATCTTGATTGTTTCCTTTGCTGCACAAAAGCTATTCAGTTTAATGCAATCCCATGTATTGATCCTCATTTTAATTTCCTGTGCCTTTCGGGTCTTGTTGGGAAGTCTTTACCTGTGCCTATGTGTTGAAGTGTTGGGCCTATGCCCTCTTCGAGTAGCCACCCAGCAATACCACTTCTAGGCATCTACCCAAAAGATCTGAAACCAAACTACCAGACTAATGCATGTGTACCTATGTTTATAACTGCACAATTTACAATTGCCAAACTTTGGAACCAGCCAAGATGTCCATCAACAGATGAATGGATTACAAGACTATGGGATATGTACACAATGGAATTTTACGCAGCCATAAAGAAGAACAAAATTACATCATTTGCAGGGAAATGGAAAGAACTAGAGAACATTATGCTAAGTGAAATTAGTCAGTCACAAAGAGTGAAAATTGGATGTTCTCCCTAATATGTGGAAGCTAGTTATAATGGGACTTAGATGGGACCCCAGACAAAGAAGAAGAAAACTTTGGATGAACAAAGAAGGTGACCTGAAGGAGTTAGTTGAGAGGGAGTGGAGGGAAACACACTGAAGCACATGATGTATATACACAAACTTATAAGACTCAGTCACTATGCTGAGCACAAAAAGGAGGGAAGAGGGAGGGAATAGGGTGGGATTTGAGAGAGGGCTAAATGAGCAATGTGTGCATGTATGATTCTGCTACCCTGACGCTTATCAAAATGTATAATTATAATGCACCAATAAATGAATATATACATAAAAAAGAACAAAAATAAAAAATAAAAGTATGCTCAACATTGAAAAAAAGAGAATTGAGTATTTGCTGAATCATGTGGAGGCAGTGATCAGAAGAAAAGCTCTTACTTAATCCTCAGAAGCAGTAGGGTATGGAGACAGTGTCCTGGTCAAAAGTCAGAATGTAGGATTGGAGTCCCAACTACATCAATTATTAGCTCTGAGAATTCAGGCAAGTCAACCACCTCCATAGGTCTCCATTTCTACTTCTGTGACAGAGAAGTTAGCAATAATGCTTTGGTCACGTTGAAAGTCTTTGATTCCTCAGAAAGTCATTGAACACCTCATTCACAGCCTTCTCTTCTATAAGTAGGGATAAATTCCATGCCCTAATCATTTCAGAAGCTGTAAGAATGAATGCAGGTTAGAATATAGATGTGAACCCACTGTGAAAACCATAAAAGGTCACCAAATTTAAGAGATTTGCTTTAGCATTCCATATACTTATAAAATAATCATATATGAAGACTATTTTTCTCTTTTTCTAAAATGTTTATTTTTTAAAATTCTAACTAGGTAGTAAAGTTAGAAGTTAGAGTTATATCCCAATTTGTCTGGATTGGTTGTCTATTTCTTTTTCTTCACTCATACGGACATCTTATCTCTTAGGAACAGATATGGAGTTTTCTCTTTGGACAAGACCATGAACAGTTGATGATTTTGACAGGTCATCCTATAAGTCTGTATCAAAGGCCAGTGATAGAAAGGGAAAGTGGCATGATGCAATTATAATCATCAAGTCAGCGCCTTTTATTTTTCCTTTGGAGCATTCTCACTCCTGTGTCATCTGAGAAATGCAGTGGGATTTCCTTTCTGGGGAAAGGAAGCTCGCAGCAATTCTGAAGCAGCTCCTTGCCTTCTGACCTGAGGCTCTTCATTGTTCTGCCTATCTGACATTCTTCACGGTTATGAATTTGGCACCACTTAAAAGAATTTCTATGATGCATATTCTTTGGGAAGATATCTCCCCTGACATTTCCTTAGCCATACAAATTCTCTACAATCTCTACTGCTACCCTAATCAAACTGAATGTCTCACTTTCTACTGCAATGCCCTTCACCTTCCTACTTCTGCACACGCATTCCTTCAGCTAGGCATTGTTTCCACCAATGGATGGTGACATCTTCTCCGCTCTTCAAAGTACATTCAAAATACCAGCTCTTGGAAGCTGGAAAGTCTCCATGCCCTGGGATTCCATCGTCTTGTATCCCTCTCTCTCTCAAGAGACTTACCACTTTTCCTCTTGTTCATCTACCTCTCTTGTCTGCCCTTTCAGATCAAAATACCTTGAGCATAAGATGCAAAATGTGATTATTTCAGAACTAGACTTCCCAAGGGACCCACATACACTAATTAATGTTAACCAATATTAAATGAATGGCATGCCTATAATCCCTGTACTTGGGAGGCTGAGGCAGGAGGATCATGAGTTCGAGGCCAGCCTCAGCAACTTAGTGAGGCCCCATTTCAAAATAAAAAATAAAAAGGGCTGGGGGTGTAGCTTGGAGGTAGAATGCTCCTGGGTTCCATGCGTTGTACCAAAAGTAAATAAATAAATAGATATATAAATATTATTATATTTGACTACTACCAATTGTCTCACTTTCATCAGGCTACTAGGAAAGCCAAGATCCCATTACATTAATAACAGAATCTTGTTAGTTTTGAGTCCCCAATCCCTAGAGGAAATTCAGTCCCCTACAGAGAAAATCTTTTTACCTAAGTATTCAAGAGATTCACCCAAAAAGTTGTTATGGTTTGGATATAGAATGTCCCCTGAAGAGCTCATGTATTATGGTTCAGATGAGACATGATTAAATCATGAGGGTCCTAATCTCATCAGTGGATGTGATAACTTAGGCAGGGGGTGTGGCTGGAGGAGGTGGGTCATTGGGGTGTGGCCTTGGGGATTGTGATTGTGTCCTTAAACCCCCTTCATGAGCTCTCTCTCTCTCTCTTGCTTCCAGCCTCCCTGATGTAAGAGCAGAGCCCTGTGCTCTTCTCTGTGATCCCTGCCCCATGCTCTGAGCTTTGTAGACTTCACCCAGCCTAACATGGACTGAACCCCTGAAATCTCCAGAACTGTGAGCAAATAAATCTCTCCTTCCTCTAAGTTGTTGTCATTAGGTTTTTTGGGTCCCAGCAGTGAATGCTGACTGAAACAGAAATCTACTCATGTTTTGCTCAGAATTGTTCCTGATATGCTCTGACTCTTTTCCAGCTGGTGATGCCATGAAAGTATAATCATTCCCGCTAAAGGTTCCTTCTCCACTCCCTAAAAGTTTATCAAAATTTCACTGTAATTGAACACACCCCTTAATGTCTAATCACTGTGGCATTATGCACACTCTTCTCTGTGCTGGTTCTCACGCCTTCCTTCTCTGCATGTAAAAATCTTAGCCATCTTTAAAAAGCTGGGCCAAGCACCCTCTCAGGATGCATACCCAAACTCATTAAGGCATTTGATTCTACCCCTTTTTGAACTGTGATTAGCATTTTGTATTACTTACTTACCCAGCAAGAGTTGACTTCACCTCTACCACCACAACCAGGTCTTCCTCCCCAACCCTGTGCCACACCTCTGCCTCCCCCAGCTCTCCACACATAGATATCTAGTCTCCTTGAGGGAAGACATCAAGTATATTTCATCTACATAGTTCCCATATTACCTGATACATTACCAAGTATGTATGCAGTTGTAGATTCATATATATTTGGAAAAACTAAAGCACACCAATTGTAGAGGGCAAATTCAGGGGACTTCCAGTGTTTGTCTACTAATTGCTCTATCATGATTTTGCAAGCTGTCTGATAGCATTAGACAGAAGTAGACTATAGGGCTTCTAGGCCCTAACTCTTAGTAGATTAAGAGTTCTAGGACCCTGGCCCAGGCCCTTACTAGATGTGTGGCTGTAGGTCAGCCTCAATACTCTAGTCAGGAAAATGTAAATAATCGCTAAGGCTGGCTACATCATCTGCAGGGCTGATGGAAAATGCAAATGCAGGGCAGCCAGAGAGGTGAGGGAGACACTGGCCAGTCTCCTCTTCCCAGGGGCCAGCCACCCAAGCCATGATGAGCAAGCAATCCCCAAAGGAACTGAAACTGCTAGAATGAGTTTTGTATCTGGATTATGGGGTTAAGAGGTCCCCGGCAAGTATTTGCCCAATGTATTTCCTGGGCAGAGAGCAACAGTAGTGATGCCAGACCAATGTGTTCCTGTGTGCTCCATCAGATGCATCAGAGAGACAACGCTAATGGGGAAAGGACTCTTTATGGGGATTTCTTATCAAAGCAGAAGGAAGGCACAGAACTGACCAAGAGTGTGTCAGATAGGCTCCCAGGAAAAAGTAAAGAGCCAGTTTTAGAAGGGTGATAGGGGCCCGCTAGAGTTTAGGAATGTTAATTGGCTTTAGGTACATTTCAAAAGGTTATTTGTTCTTTTCCTGGGGCAGCCTTTTCACTTCTGAGGAAGGCAAGGTTAACCTGTCAGCTTGGAACCAAAAGTTACATCACTTCCAGGATGTGATAAGGACTAGTCCTTGCAGCTAAGAGAACACATAAGCAGGGAGTGGAAGAAAACAGAAATCCTGTGATGAACAAATTAAAAGCCCTGGGGATTTGCTGTTTCTGTGACTCCTTAACAATTTCATTCTTTATGTCCTTTGTCTTTGAGAATCATGGCGATAGTGTCCTAGCTTTAATGATGCACTTGGTTTCAGAAGACTGCTCAAGGCACAGGCCAAGCTTTCAATAGCTAACAAGCTATGAGTTAAGGCTCAGGAGTATATTTGCCCTTTGTCCCTGAGGTGGTCCCTGACTGTCAGTGGTCACAGAGCAGAGAAAAAAGCCAGGAACCTGTTCCAGGGGATAATAGGTTGATGGGAAATAGGTCAAATAGTCCATGTGCCCAGGATGCAATCCCATTGCACCATGCTCCATTGTCCTATCAAACTTAGCTTACAAAACAAAAATTAAATACAAGATTAAGAATGTCAAGATAGCAACTGGCTACAGAACAGTAAAGAAGCCTGAGCAGCTGTGCTGATTGCAGGACTATGAAACCACACTAGAAATAGTAGGAAATCTCTAGAGTTGAGGCAAAGGCCACACATGCATGCACTGGACAGTGCAAGGACACTTAAAACCTTAAGAATTAAAGTTATGACCAGGTGCGATGGTGTACGCTTGTGATTCCAGTACTTGGGAGGCTGAGACAGGAGGATCACAGGTTCGCAGCCAGCCTCAGCTACTTAGTGAGGCCCTCCACAACTTAGTGAGACCCTGTTTCAAAAATAAAGAATAAAAAATAGGGCTGGGGGTGTAGCTTGGAGGTAGAATGCCCTTAGGTTCAATCCCCAGTACAACACACACACACACACACACACACACACACACAAAGAATTAAAGTTATG
>PVJS01014002.1:0-41120 GCA_004027185.1 Glis glis
CGTGGAGGTAGAACGCCCCTGGGTTCAATCCCCAGTACCGCAAAAAAAAAAAAAAATCATTGGAGCTGGGTATGGTGGTGCACACTTGTAATCCCAGTCCTTGGGAGGCTGAGACAGGAGGATCGCAGGTTCGTGGCCAGCCTCAGCTACTTAGTGAGGCCCTCCACAACTTAGACCCTGTTTCAAAATAAAGAATAAAAAATAGGGCTGGGGGTGTTGCTCGGAGGTAGAATGCCCCTGGGTTCAATCCCCAGTACCGTAAAAATAAATAAATTGGATAACTGTAGAATCAAATCAATTAATGGAAATCAATGTGCCCCAGTCTTTGCTTCCTCAAATTCCCCTCTAGTCCTCCCTATACCTTGCAGACTTTTCCCACAACTCTTCTCTCAAAGACCCTACAGAGTCACCTACAGAGAAGATGAAAACCAGAGGTTAGTTGGCCATGTCATTTGTCCAGAGCTGCAAGTCAAGTTCAGGTTATATGTGGTATCATGGGGATAAAGACTTGAACGAAGATAAATAAACACATCTACAAACATACACTTACATATGCACATTTGACAAAAGTTTACAGAAGGGGTTGGGGATGGAGCTCAATGGTAAAGAGTGCCTAGTGCACATGAGACCCTGGGTTCTATCCACAGCACCAACACACACACACACACACACACACACGCACACACACACACATGCACAAGCACACACACAAAGTTTACAGAAGTATCATACAATGATAGCTGATGAGAGTGTCAAGGACAACCATGAATCGGCCTGGGGGAGTTGGGAAGCTGACTGGGGTAAACAAAGTGTCAGTGTGGGCGTCATGGAGTGCAGCTTCAGAGAGAGGTGGGGGAGCCAATGCTAGATGCTTTTATTATTTTATTTTATTTTATTTTGGGGGCTGAGGATTGAATCCAGGGCTTCTCCCATGCTAAGCACACGTTCTAACACTAAGCTACAGCCCCGGCCTTGCGGGTTCCTCTAAAGACAGTTTGAGGGTTGTAGATCAGTGGTAGAGCGCTTGCCCAACACAGCAAAAAAGTAAAGAGATAAAAAGTGAAGAGAAGCTAGATGCATTTTTACAAAGTAAACACACACATGCATCCAGGTTTATTTTTAATTTGACCTCCTTTTTATCACTTTCTTATTGTGATTCCTGCTTTAATGTGATTTTATTTGCTTTTAAACTGTCTTAGCTACCTCTTAAATGTCTTTTAATTTATCTGCTTTATGCCCTGGAGAATTTTCAGACTTTTGGATGTCAGGGAAATCTTTCTCATGTGCCAACTTCCATGCCAGTCCTACTCCTAAAACAATCATAAAAGCTGGGCTTCTTGGGTAGAAATGGGGTGCGTCGGGGGACACAGTAATAGATGTCTGCTGGGAAGCTATGCTGTCTGAGCCCAGATCAAAACCATGAGTTTTAAATAAAATCCCCTCTGCTGATTGAATGTGCTTTCTCTTTCCTCTCATTAGCCTTGAGGCAACTTTCTTAAGCTATATGCTTAAAACCTGTAAGCAAGCCCTGCATGTGGTACATGCCTGCAATCCCAATACTCTGGAGGCTGAGATAGGAGGATCACAGGTTCGAGGCCAGCCTTAGCACTTTAGCTAGACTCTCAGCAACTTAGCTAGACACTATTTAAATTTCTTTTATAAAGACCTGGGGGTGTAGCACTGGGGTAGAATGCCTCTGGGCTCAATCCCCAGTAACCAAAAAACAAAAACAGAACTAATTTCTCTCCGTGCTTCTAAACCTTTAAAGCAGACTCAGATCTTCTGTTATCTTGTTCTTGATTTTGATTCAGGAGGTCTGGGCAGGGCCTGAGACCCTGCATTTCTCATCAGCTCCAGGGTAAGGCTGATGTGGCTGGTCCCATTTGGCTACTCTGATGATCTCCCTGTCTGGGGTCTCCTCCTCTAGGCCCCCAGTTCTACTTTTTGTCTCCATCCTGGCTCTATGTCCTCCATCTGCATCCCTGGGGCTTGCCGGGACCCCTGGACCACCCAGGGTGAAGAGAGTCATCAGGGCGTCTGTCCCTCTGGGTCCTGACCTCCTCTGGACAACGTCAGCTTCTTCACAATGTCTTGTTGTTCAACGCCTTTGCTCTTGCTTCTATGCCAGAGACATTTTGCCAAACCTTAGTTGTTTAATCTATATTAAATACTCTCCATAATTCTAAAATCCCCATATTTCTGAAATCTGGAAATTTTTGGTAAATTTGTGGCAAACTCATTGACATTAATCAATAGAAGGCTATTTCTAGTACTTCTTCATTCTTCGCGCACCATCCAGGCACTTTATTTCAGACAAATTAATTTGTTAGATTATGAGGGTTAACCAGGCCCCCCTGTAGTGTTCCACTTGTGGTCTATGCATCATATTACCTCTCTAAAATCAGGAAAGCTATGACTTCTGAAGAATAACAGGCCCCAAGAATCTCAGATAATGGATGCTGGATCTTGTTCAAATGACTTTTTCCACATTAAAAAAAAAAAAAAGGCTTAAGCCGGGCGTGGTGGTACACGCTTGTAATCCCAGTACTTGGGAGGCTGTGACTGGAGGATCCGGGTTCGCAGCCAGCCTCAGCTACTTAGTGAGGCCCTCTGCAACTTCGTGAGACCCTGTTTCAAAATAAAGAATAAAAAATAGGACTGGGGGAGTAGCTCGGAGATAGAATGCCCCTGGGTTCAATCCCTAGTACTGCAAAAAAAAAAAAAAAGGCTCAGCCTGAGTATTGAAAAGCCAACCAATCTCCCCATATATGAAATGCGGGGCATTTATGAATATATAGTGCTACCATACACATTCTAATAGCCAAGAAGGAAGCACAGTGAGAGGCTACTCACTCTCTATGGACCTGAGATTCTCTCTGGGCTGGTGGGGCAGAGGCCACAGGAACACAGCCCCATCCTTGTGTCCAGCTCCAGCAAATCACGGAGTATCAAAGACAAGAACACAATTGCCAGTTCTTTATCTGTCTTCCCAGCAATGTAGAAGTGGCGCTTTTTATGATATCTTCCTCTTTTTGTGTGTGTGATACTAGGGATTGAACCCAGGGACATTCTACCTCCAAGCTACACTCCCAGCCTTTTCTTTTGTTTTGAAATAGGGTCTTTCTAGGTTGCTGAGAGTCTCGCTATGTTACTGAGGCTGTCATTGAATCTGTGATCAATCTTCTTGTCTCAGCCTCCCATGTACTGGGATTACAGGTGTGAGCCACCACACTCAGCCATGTCCCCCTCTTTTGCATGAGTAAAATCTCAGCCTGCTGTTTGAGTTTCCATTTGCTACCCGCCAGCCCTTATTAATTCACTTCGATTTCAATTCAGCAATACATAGAATTGGTTTCATTTCCAAGGGAGGAAGGGAAACAGAGAAAAGGGAAAGACCCTATTTTCAGGACCCAGTAGATTGCTATTTTCATTTAGGTTGGACTAGGGGACCTTTAATTAGTGATATATGGTACCTGAGCTAGCAGACAATTTCTCTTAGGTTAGTGGTCATTGATGGACACCACCCCATGATGCTTGATAAGTGCTGTTTGTTTGTTTATTAAGAAAAATGTGAGAAAAATATCAAATACTAAAGCAACACTTTTAAATATTCTTGGAGTTTAATTCCAATAAAACTTAATTTTGGTAATTTAATTTTAGTAATTATTTTTAACAATTTTTAATCATTGACCCAATTGTGGGCAAATTATAACTTTATTGGACTCTTCCTTTTATCATGAGGCAGTAGTAGATTTCATTGCATTCTAAACTAGGTCACTGCCTCATGGTTTATATGAAATGTTTTATATTTTACTCTCTTTAAAGTCATTCAGAGTCAGGCATGGTAGTGCATACCTATAATCCCGGTACTTAGGAGGCTGAGACAGGAGGATCACAGGATTGAGGCCGGCCTCAGCAACATAGTGAGACCCTCCACAACTTAGCAAGACCCTGTTTCAGAATAAAAAAATAAAATAAAAAGGGCTGTGGGTGCAGCTTGGTGGTAGAATGTCCCTGGGTTCAATCCCTAGTACCCAAATAAATTAATTAAAAATAAATAAATAGGCCGGGTGTGGTGGCGCACGCTTGTAATCCCAGTACTTTGGGAGGCGGAGACCGGAGGATCCGGGTTTGCGGCCAGCCTCAGCTCTCTCTCTCTCTCTCCCTGTCTCTCTCTCTCTCTCTTTCTCTCTCTCTCTCTCTCCTTAGTGAGGCCCTCCACAACTTTGTGAGACCCAGTTTCAAAATAAAGTATAAAAAATAGGGCCGGGGGCGTAGTGCGGAGGTAGAACACCCTGCGTTCAATCCCCGGTACCACACACACACAAAAAAAAGTCATTCAGTTAGTAACAAATTAATTTCAAAATTATATTTACTATTTAACTTTAAGTTAGAGGTTTTACTTTTATTTTTCTTCTTATAAACAAAATATTTATTGTAAGGAAATATGAAAAATAGGTATGGCAATATCTGGCTCCAATCCAAGAACTCCCTATCCATCAGTGCTGGAGCTATTTCAGCCCAAGGGTTGCAAACTCATGTTTACTGGGACCAGGAAAGTCATAAAAGAAAGAGAAGCAGGCTATGTACAAGGAAGCGGGAGTGGTGGATGGAGGCTGGGGAGGAAGCAGGAGTGATAGACTAGACTGGGGAAGGACCAGGAGTGGTAAAGGTTGGGGAGCTAGAGAGGGTAGGCCCCATCTAATGCAGTGTCAGCCACTCAGTTCTAGCTGATGCTTGTCAGATTCTTGTTTTTTTAAGAGAAGTCAGAAATCCACATTTTCATGTGAGAGCTCCTGATTTTGTATTGTTGGCAATCGATTCAAATCACGTATGTGAGTCCAAAGATATTTCCTTGTTTATTTTTTTGTGGGGTGCTGAGGACCAAACCCAGGGCCTTGTGCATGCCATGCAAGTTCTCCACCACTGAGTTACACCTGAGCTGATCCAAAGACTTTCCAACACTGAGCAATACTCTGATATCATTTTTAAGGAGAAAACTATGCATAGCTTTTGATCTAGCAATTCCACTTTTGTGAACCTGGCTTATAGAGATAAAAGCACCAACATATAAAGTTAGATGCACTAGGATACTTACTTCAGTATTGAAGTAAATATCAAACCAAAATAGCAACCTTTGACAAAATCCTAACGTTTTGCTATTTATGGATTATCAAATGTCTATATTTTTTGTTGACTCATCTGAAATGTTTCAGACATCATGACATTCACCCATAAATACTGCAGCACATATCACCTAAAATAGAGACATTCTCCAACTAATAGCAATATCTTAATAATTTTTAAAAATTACTAGCAATTATTTAATGTTATCTAACACCCATGCTTGTTCAAATTTCCCCAATGTTATCCCTTCCAAATCTTCTCTAGCTTATCTTTTTAGATCAGAGTCCAAAATTCATGTATTACACTTGGTTGTTATGACATTCTCATTTTTCCACTTTGAAATACTTACTGGTTTAAATTTTTGTAATACTTGGATATTTTAAGAGTCCTGTCTAATTTTCTTATAGAGCATCCACATTCTGAATTTTTCTGATTATTTGCTTGTGGTGTCTTAAATGACTTAAATATTGGTCTTTGAAACCTCACATTTCTATAAACTAGAAGTTAAGTCCATAGGTTTTGGTAAGAATATGCAATAGGTATTTTTATTTTTATTTATTTTTATACTTTTATTAGTGCACTGAAATTATACATCATAGTGAGATTCAAGGTGATACAAACACACATGCACACATCACTTTGTGGATTTTCCTCCACGTGACACTCTGCTTCCCCTCCTCCCTTCCCACACATGTTGGTGAGATTGGTGGTGATATCTTCATACATGGAAATAACATAATTTGAATTGTTTCCTTCCTCGTTCCTTCTTTTTTCCCTATGTGCTTCCCCCATTCCCTTTCTACTATTCTACTAGTCTCTCTCCTCATTTATTTGAAGTGCCTTCAAATGTATGAAAAAATGTTCAACATCACTAGCAATCAAGGAAATGCAAATAAAAACAACACTGAGATTCCATCTAACTCCAGTTAGAATGGTCATCGACAAGAATACAAACAATAATAAATGCTGGCAATGATGTGGGGAAATAGGAACCTTTATACACTGCTGGTGGGACTGCACACTAGTACAACCACTATGGAGATCAATAGGAAGGTTTCTCAAAAGACTAGGAATGGAATCACTATGTGACCCAAGCCACACCACTCCTCAGTATCTTCCCAAAAGAATTAAAGTTAGAACACTATAGTGACACATGCATACCCACGTTCAGTGCAGCACAATCCAAAATAGCTAAATTATGGAACCAACCTAGGTGTTTGTGAACAGATAAATGGATAAAGAAAATGTAGTATATGTACCCAAAAGAATTTTATTCAGCCATAGGGAATAGAATTATGTCATTTGCAAGGAAAATGGATAGAACTAGAGAATATTGTGCTTTGTGAGATCAGCCATTCTCAGAAAGTCAAAGGCCCTATGTTTTCTCTTACACATGGAAGCTCGAGGAGAAGTGGGGAACAAAGGGACTTCAGGTAAATAGGTCTTCTTTCATATCTCATATTAGAACATGTTGGTGGGCTCCTCCCATCAGTGCTGTTGCTTGGTCACTCAGATAAAGGCCAGATCTCTGTTTGGTCAAGACGTGTTTTTGCCTTTGCAATTGGCAATTATTCCGTGGGGTCAAACTCTGGGTCCATATGAAGCTTCCTTCACACTCTTTCATGTAATTGATTATTTTTTGCTGTCTCATTGGGGGTGAATGGTAACTTTCTAATTCTTTTGTATTTAACTGGTATTTTTCTGCAAGGGAGAGCTGCCTTTCATCTGTGCAGATGAAACTAATTTCTCCCTATAAAGGCAGGGTAAGTGTTTCATTCTTTTCCTTTAATTGCAAATTTTCTGAGTCAGGAATTGGGGTAATAAGCATTTCAAAAAATGACAAATGAGTTTTCTTTTTCTTCTCTCTTTCTCTCTCTGAAAATAGAGACAACATGTCTTAACTTATTCCTTGGGTTTAAATCAGTGGTCATTATTCTTAATGATGCTCAAATTGTCCCATGTTTGACCAGTGGGAACCTTTTCAGGCCAGATCCCAGTCCTTTTGAATGCCCCTGTAGGTTTCAGGAGCATTCAAAAGGACTCGCTTTTCCTCGCATTTCTTGGTACAATAAGATATCTGAGACATTCTTGAGTTTTCCCTGCCCCAGACCTGGCATCAGCTGCTTTTCCAAGGAGCTCTGGTTCCTTCAGTGGAAAAGGCATTAATAAACCAAGCCCTGGGTCCTAAAGGTGCTCATTGCTCCTAGAGTATCGTTGCTTATTAGGACACGTCAGTGAACTGTAAGGAAATATATTTTGAAAGATTTTTAGTACACACTGATATTTCAAATTTGCTGCATTATGGAATTTTTCTTAACATTCTTGATTTTATATTTGCATATATTTTTCTTACAGTGAAAATTTTGCTTTCTGATAGCATTAGCATGTTTGCTCATTTGCTTTACATTAAAATATACAGAAATAGAGCCGGGCGAGGTTGTGCACCCATGTAATTTCAGTACCTGGGAGGCTGAGACAGGAGGATCACAGGTTTGTGGCCAGCTTCAGCAATTAAATGAGACCCTCTGCAACTTAGTAAGACCCTGTTTCAAAATAAAAGATAATACTAGGGGTACTGCTCAGAGATAGAATGCTCCTGGGTTCAATCCTCAGTACCACAATACACACATTATAGTTGTATGTGCACACATATACATATACAGCTACTTATAGTGTGTGTGTGTGTGTATACAGAAATAGTTTTAACATTAGGACCTACTGATTAAATAACCACATAAAGCACTTGAGGCTTTCTTGAGGTTCTTTTCATTCCTAGAATATACAACACAATTACATTACCCTGATAAAATTCACTTGAAATAATTATAATTTTTGTATAGTTTTATGACCTTAACTATACATATAGGGTCATTTGTTTTTCTATACATATAGAAACTATACATATGGGGTCATTTGTTTTCTCATTAGATATTTTGATTATTTCTCTTTTTTCTTTTTTTTCTGGGAGCACCTGCTATACATATTTAAAATTTAACTCCTCAACCCTTTCAAATTATATCTCCTTTCCTTTGGAAGCTAGGTATGGTAATATAGTACTCTAATTATCATTTGTAAAATATTTCAACAGAATTCAATTTTATTCATTTATGTTTATTGGTGCATTATATTTATACATAAACATGGGATTCATTGTGATATATTCACACATGCACATAATACAATTTGATTGATTCCATTCCCCAGGACCTTCCTTTCCCTCTCCTCCCTTCCTTCCAGTACCGTAATTACCTCCCTTAAAATACTTTGAAATTTATTGCTAAAGATAAAGGAAAATGGTAAAACAAACAATCAGGGAAATAGCAAAAAATCAATAAAAACCAAGTATTTCTGTAACGTAAATGAGGCTTCTACTTTAAAAAAATAGCAAAATAAGTGTAACCTAATAAATGGCTTTGAAAACAAGGAGAAAGAATTGTGATATTATATGTTATGATAAATTATCATAATAGTATTGTGATAAATGAGAAAAAGCTACTTATAGTTGTATATGCACTATTGTTACAACTATGAGAATTTTTTAAGAATTTAGAACTACTTTGAAAGGAAACACTAAAATATAAACTATGTTAGGATTGTATTTTTATTTTGTCTATTTCTCATTTTTACGGTAATGTGATTATTTTATTTTTAGCATGAAAATAGCATTCTAAATTGAAACAAAAATCTAATATATTTTTTAAAAAAACACATAGCAAAATGCAAAACTCTGAATGTGGGATACAGTGACCAGGACAAGTTTATGAAGAATCATTTCAGGGGCTATACTATTTTAATATCATTGGTGAACTAAGAGGATATATAAAACAATGGGAAAAGCATTTACAGAATACATTCACCGATGGGTGGTTTCAAAATTAGCCTGAGTAACCTTACAAGGCCTCATCTTATTTTTAGAATAATCTTATGAATTTTTACTTCAACCAAGAATAGAAATAACAGGATCATTTTGGCCAGGTTACCCGAGGATTGTTGGAAAGCGCCATGTGGGAAAATCAGACTATATTATATATCCTAACCATTCCAGTTTTTGCTTCTTTATTTGTTTTCCTCAGAATAAATTAAGGTGAGACTTTGGGTCAATACGGCCAACTAAGTGAGAAATTCTTTTTCCATTCAAAATGCATGAAAATGCTGAATAAAAGAGAGCAAACACATTTATCAAAACTTGTAGCTGAGTTTGAATATAAGAAAAGAAAATGCCTGTTATGAAAACAATAAAAAAGCTTAAAGTTAAGAGGCTCCCTGGATGGCAGAATGAGCTCTCCATCTTGAAGACATAGGGTCTTCACGTCCTCCGAGGATGGGAGAGAAGGCCCCTGAATATCAGGTGTTTGATGTGAAATTGAAGTCCCTGTAAAGCAGGGGGTCTCCACTCTTGAAACAGGAATTAGGAAAACTCAATCCATAAACCTGGGGATGAGCAAGGAAGCTGGCTCATAGGGTCTGCTGGAGCAAGAACTTTTGCCAAGGGAATCAGAAACCTAAACCCCACCAAGAGAGACTTTCCAAATTCATGTTACCCCGGTGAATTGAGTACCCACTGCCAATATTGTTAAAGAAAATGCTGTTCAAAAACTGATAAAAACACACAGGGTCCCTGCAGAGGCACAGCATTATTTGGTCTGGATTCCCACATAACCCACAGCAGGAGTGACCCCTAGAGATGAACCATTACCAGTGACCATGACTCAAGTTCAAAATTATGAACCACTCATGTAAAACGCAGCTGTTGTTCAACCTTGTACTTCAAGGTTGCCATTGGCAACTGCAATCTAAAGAAAAGAAGTAAAATGGTGATCAGTGTATTTCTAGGTCAAAGTGGGAAATACTCCAAACCTAAAAGAATAGGCAAGTTCATGCCAATGAGAAAGAATACAACTAATTCACAATGGATATAAATTTTCAGTAGATATTAGAGAATGGTGCATACCTGTATTTTGGGCAGATTTTCCTAAGTAATTACATTTGCTTAAAATGGCTTAAAATTATTTTTCATCTAGCAATGGGACCTATTGCAAAGGGCTAAGAAGCAACCACAAATTAAATTGTTGCCACAGAAAGTGAATAATTTATTAAGGAATAGATAGGATGACTCTTCTACATTTGGCTTGGAATGCTTGCATTTTACCAAATATGACTGGGTAGCTTATTGAATCTCTTAGAATTCCAGTGTCTCATCTATAAACGGGGGATTACTAGACCAATTTTGCCAGGCTGTTGTTAAAATGTTTAAATGATATCATGCATGATAAATGTTTAGTATATTGTGATTGTTTATTAGTTAGTGTTGTATAATCTTGTTTCTAAGATGAGAGAGAAAAGGATTTTACCTAAACACACCTGAAATCCTATCTACTAAGTGATCCTTGTCCTTTCTAGTTATATCATTTGTGTCATTATTTGGTCAATGCAACACGATCACGGTACTTGTTGGAGCTCTCTTTTGGGATTACATGCTGGTTTGTTGTTGATTTTGACGTATTTATCAATAAGTCATATTTTTGAGCACCCTGATTAGTACAAGGTCCTATGTGTGCTGCTGTCAGGAATGATGAACTAAGAATCCTTCCAAGGTTACAAGTGACATGTATGGATAAATAAGACATCGGGATGAATGGACACTACAGACCAAGATAGGCTGTTGAAAATGAAGACCAGATTGTAACTTTAGAGTGGTATGGAAAATGCTTTATGGAGGAGATTGGAATTAAGAAGTTGGGCCTTATAGGATCTGCCAGTATGCCTGATATTATCTTTATCCAGGGGCAGAAGCTCTCAACCTTTCCCCTTTTATGTGGGACATATACTAGATGACATTCACTGGGGGGGACAGTTCTCCAGCTGTAACTTCCCTTTTCCTTGCTCCATCTAAAGGTGTGTCGTGGAAGGATATGAAAGTCATTGAGAATGTGAATCTCAATCTTTGAATCTGCTCTAATATATACAAATTAAATCATGACTACATTTCGTTCATCTGTAATTTGCCACAGGTGAGTGTGGAGACTCACATAGTCTGTGATTGAAAGCACTTCTGTGAAGGATAGCTGCATGTTCAAAGCGACAGGATGGGCCAGCTTCAGATTAGTCGTTCTCAAACATCAGTGTGCATAGAAAGCTTTGTTAAAATGCAGGTTCTGATTCAGTAGATCCGGAGTGTGGCAGGAGAGTCTGAATTTCTAACAGGCTCCCAGTAATACCACTTTAGACAAAGATCTTTCAGCAGTTTTCTTCTTTTTTGCATCCTCTTACGTCCTCAACGTTATTTCAGAATTATACAGTAAAAGATTATTTTCTGTAGATTTCATCCATCTAAACCTCTGTGGTTTCTGATATTTAGGTTTGGATTCAAAATATTCATTAGAAGCTACAGAGTAAAGGGCAGAATGGGGGTTGCTAAGTGTGCAGGAAAGGAAATATGGAGAAGTCAAAGACAAGGAAAGTAGAATGCTAAGTAGACCCAGATACCGAATCAATAAAAGAGGAAATACAGAAGCCAGAGACTGGGATTTACCAAGCATAACATACATCTGCATTTATTTGTTTATTTATTTAGTTAGTTATTTTGAGTACTAGGGATTTAACCCAAGGGCATTCTACCTCTGAGCTACACCCCCAGCCCTTTTTATTTTTCATTTTGAAACAGGGTCTCTCTAAGTTGCTGAGGGTTTCACTTCATTGCTGAGGCTGTCCTCAAACCTTCAATCCTCCTGACTCAACCTCCCAAGTACTGGAATTACAGGGGTGCACCACCACACCCAGCTGTACATCTGCATTTTAAATTTTATTTATTTATTTATTTATTTATTTATTTATTTATTTATTTATTTATTTTGTGGTACCAGGGATTGAACCCAGGGGCGTTCTACCTCCGTGCTACACCCCCAGCCCTATTTTTTATACTTTATTTTGAAACCAGGTCTCACGAAGTTGCGGAGGGCCTCACTAAGTAGAGAGAGAAAGAGACAGGGAGAGAGAGAGAAAGAGAGAGACAGAGAGAGAGAGAGAGAGATCTGAGGCTGGCTGCGAACCCGGATCCTCCGGTCTCCGCCTCCCAAAGTACTGGGATTACAAGCGTGCGCCACCACGCCTGGCTTAAATTTTATTTTAATTCAAAAGCCAAATACATTCCAACATAGCTCTTATGTGTAAATTTTTCTATGCATAGCTTAAAACAGTGAAGAACACTAATTTCTGTGACTTTTCCTCTACCTCCATTCCTCTATCCCCATTATTTTTCCCCTCTGTACCTTCCTTAATATACCTCTCCTGAAATGTTAAAATTTCCTAACATAGTCCATACTTTATATCTCTGAGTCTCAAAGTATATTTCAAAATTTCTTTTGTAATTATCTTACAGGCATCTAGAGATTGCTGCAGAAACCTTGGAAAGGAGTGTTAGCAATTATATAGTCAAATCCTCCAGGACTTCAAGTCTTGGAAAGGAACATTTGCAATTATATAGTAAAACCCATTCCTTTTCCTAGCACAAAGCTATGGCCCAGAGTAGTTAGTGGCTTTCTAAGGATATGGCTTACTAGTAACGACGCTAGAACTAGAATCTGTTCAATTCTTCTCTGTTGTAGACTGGATTAATGGCTCAAGCATTTCACCTCTCCCTGTATCCAAAGCCTTTGTCTATGACTCTAAGTTTCTTTTCCTAAGATGTAGAGTCTATCTCTGCATCCTTTGACTATGAAGCAGTCATGTGACTTACTTTGGCCAATGGGATGTTAGCAGACATAGCCCAACCAGAGGTTTGAAAAAGCACTTGTTTAGCTTTCACTATAGTTCCTCTACCATGTGGTGGAAACATGCTGAGGATAGGTAGAAGATGAGACATTTGGAACAGATCTGAGTTACCCCAATCATCCCAGCCACATGGCCAAAATCCTCCTAGATGGGTCAGCATCTAGCTGATTCCCAGAGATGTTAGCAAGTACAGATGGGATCTGCAGAGATAACTACCTGACCTATAACAAACCATAGATGTATGAACAAGCTCAGCTAAACTCAGCTTCACTCGGTCAAGATCAACTGAACCCTAAAAACTCACAAGCTAAGTAACTTTCCATTATGGTATGCCAGGGGTTTGTGTCTTTTGTGCAGTACTTTTATAATATGCCCCCATGACTCCCATAATTTCTCTCAAAAGCATACATTAAGTTCTGTAGCCTTGACATGGAATGAGTTGTGTACCATGTTCCAGGAGAAAGACTCTTGTTTACATACATACCCTCTCCATTCAGCATCTAGAAGCAACTTACACCACAATATAAGGCAATAATTATGCCACACAGCAAGCCACTTCATCTCAGCTAATGTGCACCTCCAGGTCTTGACATTTTTGTATCAGTGCTGGAGTGCTTTCCCTTTACAGAGGCCTAGAAGTTTTCTATTTTCAGTTAGGAACTTTCTGTGGGAAGACTCAGCTGGGGTCTATTATAGCTGGGAATAAAAATGATTATAAATGAGAAAAGCCATTTTCATTTCAATAAAGTTTTTTTTTGCGGTACCAGGGATTGAACCCAGGGGCATTCTACCTCCGCGCTATACCCCCAGCCCTATTTTTTATACTTTATTTTGAAACCAGGTTTCACGAAGTTGCGGAGGGCCTCACTAAGTAGAGAAAGAGAGAGACAGGGAGAGAGAGAGAGAGAGAGAGAGAGAGCTGAGGCTGACCACGAACCCGGATCCTCTGGTCTCTGCCTCCCAAAGTACTGGGATTACAAGCATGTGCTACCACGCCCGGCTCAATAAAGTTTTTAATAATCCAAGTAGGCCAGAGACACCATGTCCAACAGTTACTATTGTACTTAAAGTGTAAAAAGATTGTTAAAGTCTTTGAAGACCTGTGTTCTAGTTTAAGGAAGCGTAAGAGACTTGTTTTATAATCTTGAGTGAATAAACATTCATCACATTATTCAACAAATCCTATTGTTTAGGATTTAGGGAAAGTAGTTTAGGGAAGAATCAAGATCTAAACCCCAGACGCTGAGCATGGTGACACATGCTTGTAATCCAAGTACTTGGGAGGCTGAGACAGGTGAATCACAGGTTTGAGGACAGCCTCAGCCACTTAGTGATGACTTCAACAATTTAGCAAGACTCTATTTCAAAATAAAAAATAAAATACGACTGTGGGTGTAGTTCAGAGGTGGAACATCTCTGGGTTTAATCCCCAATAGCATGTGTGGGTGCATACACACACACACACACACACACACACACACACACACACACACACTCTAATCCCCCAAATCTTGCTCCTAACCCAGAGTTCCATCCCCACCAATCAATCCAAGCTAACCCTTCACTACGTAAAAAAAAGATTTGCGAAGGTCTCAGAAATCCGATATTCTGTATGTTGAAGGAAGAATAACATAATTCCAATGTATTTTCCTTACATGTCTAGGATTTCAAAGTTGCTTTCACAAAATAATTGGGAAGTGTCTTGAAATATTGAAATGTGATGCTGAGGAGGGGGTCCATGGCACAGGGTCTCACTGACGTGCTGTCCTCTGAATAATAGAATATGATTTTATGGAGGAGAAAGATACTTGTGACCAGTTGCAATTACCCCAGTCTATTTCCAAATGCACTGGACTTTTCTGTTTGTGTCAGTCCTGCGGGGAGACACTGACTTTCCACTCCCCCTATGTGACTCTGCAGTTTAGAACATGTTTATTTGGTCAGCTGGCTGTTTTCTGTTTGCCATTAGGAGTGCTGTCTAATTGAATTGCACTATTTCTGTGAAGAATCAGATACTATAAGAATGGACAGGCAAATGGAAAACAGGAATAAGGAAAAAAATCATGGTTTAAAAGAAAAAAATCTCTTAGACTAAAACCAATCTAATAAATATTACTGATATTCAGGGAAACAGAACCATAGAAATAATGATAGTGCTATCATGACAGCAATACTTACAGTTTACTCAGTGCTTATTGTGTAGCAGGTAGTGTTCAGGATATTAGCCATACGTGTACTTTAACTTCAGAATCTCTGAACCCAAGTATCTATGGGGTCCAGGAAACAACATGAATCGGTGAATTAGCTTTGGTATAAGGCAATAGAGAAGCAGTAGGACCTGTGGCCAACTAGAATCGTATTTCTTATTTAAAACACTCAAATTTTAACATATGCCAAGAGTCAAAGAAAAGGCCCAGTTGAGTCTGCGAGTCACTAGTTTGTAGCTCCTTATTTGCTGAGGGGCGTAACAGCAAGGGGTGATTTATACCCACTCCAGAGAAACCAAGAAAGACAACACCAGGGGAATCCCATTCTCTCAACCACATAAGCCCTAAAACAATCAATAAACAGCCTCAAGTCAATTGAAATAAAAGACCGTTCAAAGCCTAATTCTTTTTAGATGTAGCATGTATTTCTTTTCAATCAAGGGGAATGCTACCGACAGGGAAGAATTGAATTTACATTATGGTAATTCTTACACTGAGTCACATTGGAAACAAATGTCAGTGGCGCAGGTGGTGCACTCAGGGACGCAGATGAGCTGGAGTCCCACGGAAACACCCTCCTCAGGAAGTCTCAGGTCTCCAAAGGCTTTTTCACAGGACGTCCTGCCCCCATGTGGGTCTCAGTTCACATCAGATTCTCCACATTTGTGCACAACTTGATGCTAATGCCTTTTAAGACCTACCAGTCTGAGCCCTCCTTAGCCGCATACCTTCTCCCTGGACTCAGAGCCTGTGTGTTGCATTTAAAAAACAAGAGCCTTGGCTGTGTCGAATGTCCTAGAATGAACTCCGCTCTGTCCCTGGAGAACACCCTTCTCCTGATCACCTAAAATTAGTTTTGGTTTTTCTTTTTCTTTTTATAAACGTATATTTCGAGAGTGGTAAGCTGTCCTAGGGTTTTATCAGGATAATTGATTTTGATGCTTAGGGAGTGACTATGTCCTAATTATATAGCCACTCCTTCTAAACATGATGTTTATGTCTCCTGCTGAAATTGCTGTGGTTTTAGGTTTACCATTTAAAACTGAAAGGGGATTAGACAAGTGCTTCCTGGTCTCACAGCCTGATTGTCAGGGGGCCTGAATTCTCCACCCAAGGAGAAGGTGAAAATCGTGATGGGGTTTCTCAGCAAACTGAAACAGAGCCAAGTATATGAGTGACAGGGGGCTATGGGGACCACGGTGAATGCAGAGGATGTGTCTTGGTTACAGACAGCAGCCACCCAATCTTATCAACTACATTACTGTATTTCCAAGTGTATGCCCAAGGGTGCCTCATCTAATTTTCCAACAGAAGCCAAAAATCTGGATTTTGTGTTAAATCTCCTGATCTGTCTGTGTTGGCATTTAAATTAAAATTTGACAAAACATCAGGCAGGTCAATGTGCAACTTCTAGAGATTCTGAGTAATACATGCCATACGTGTATCTCCAAGTCGGCTGGACCTGAAGTCTGCTGGCCTCCCTCCAGGCATGGACAGGCCTCCAGCTTCGGCTTTGTTGCCCCGGTGGAGCCACGACCACATTGTGTTGGTGTCCTGAGACTTTGACCAGGCAACTAGCACTGGGAAGAAGACTGTTTTTTTATCCCTGGATAAGCTTTTGGTCCTATTCTAGAATAGAAAGCACTTGTTGAAGAATTCGAGACATCTCCCTTTTTTTCCAGTTCCTCGTTTGTCAAATTAGTATGATGATATAACTGTGCTAAACCCACCAGGTTTGGAATGGGAAATATGATAAACTAAATTGTAAAATGTTTCCATAGAAATGATCTTTTGTAAGTCTTCTAGCCCAGATCCTTCTACTGATGGATCAATTTTCTTCAAGAAGTAATTTGGAATACAAAGAGGTTTCTTTGCTGACTACCTTTAGGGTCTTCTATGAGGGGTGTCAATTTAGAGAAATTCTAAATTTAGCAGATTCAAATTCCATTGTCTTGTTTTACACAGCAGAAAATAATTAGTTATCCTCGGAATTTACATGCGCCTTCCCATGCCGTCTGCGACACCTGGCTGCCAAGCCTGGGATGATGTTGATAAGCCCTCCCCACTGTCTTGACATCCAGGAGAGGTATTCCACTTGTTCTTGCCCGTGAAATGTTAGGACAGGGCGCTTTCCAAGCACATGGGAGAATCTCTACTGTCTTATTTCCCTTTCCAGCAAGATTCTAGGGGGTGATAGAATTGCATGATGACATAAAACTGGTTTTCAGGATCATCCTGTGGAAATAAGCTGTCCACTAACCAGGAACATCCATGTTGGACTGTTATATGAAAAGAAAAATTCTACTGTATGAAGCCACTGATATTTAGGTGCTATTTGTCATAGGATCTAGTGGTGAGCTAATCAATATATTCTCACATACATAATTTGTGCTGTATGATTTACAGTGAGGTTAGGGAAATGGTGAATTAAAGTCTAGATAGTATGAGCGTTTCTCCTATTCATGATTAGTAACCAATTTTTATACCATAAAGACAGTCTCTTAAAGTTGCTGGAGGCTTTTTTGATATTCTGAATCTGAATTAGAATAAGAGAATACTCCTAACTATAAATCTTGAGTACTTTATAGCTACTTTATGGTTATAAGAGAGAGAGAGAGAGAGAGAGAGAGAGAGAGAGAGAGGTAGTGCTATGAAACCCAGGGGCATTATTATTTTACATAAATATTTATCTTTTTGCTCTTCAATAAGGAAATTGCAGGGACAAGAAAAACTCTTGCCTATCTTCCATTGTTATCATGGATTAAAGCATATATGGCACCTACAGTATACACCTATAGTGAAGTTACTTTTGTAAGAAGAGAAATGGGCAACTTCAATTCAGTACTATTGTAAATCAATTTTAAAACATTATTCCTTTTTCTTGTTTGAATAGCAAGGCTAAGTTAGTAAGCTAAATCTGACTTTTTACTTCCATCTTCTTATCAGATAACCATGTCTTGACACATATAATTCTTGGGGCTGCTTCAAAAATTTAGGGGATATCTTTAAATCACTCAATCTGGGGAATTTAAGACCCTTCTGATGAATCATAGGCATCTTTGTTTACACAGGGGCAAATGGCTTTAAGGAAAGGTGCAGCTGATCTTACTGGTGACAGGAAAATCTACTCTGTTCTACCTGTCAGCCAGAGAGCCATCCTGACCTCAATCATGGAATGTATCCCAATACTTGGAACACTATGGGGTGGCAAAGCCACTGATTCATTACCCATCCTCCACTTATGTTTATCCACTTTGTCTTTACTCCCTCACACATTCATTGATTTATATATTCTTTCATCTAAAATTTGTTAGGTGCCCTTCTATGTACCTGGCAGTGTGACACGTGATAGGCATAGAGACATGAGTGGGACACAACCCTGGCTTGAAGAAGTCCCAGACGAGTGGGAGAATATAAAACAACAATGGGATATGAAATTATACACCGTGTTCAATGGTAGCACAAAAGAGGGAGTGATCGCTTCTCCCTGGGCATCAGCGAGTAAGAATTTCCCATGGCCACAAATGTTGGACATCACTAAGTGCCAGTCCTTTTGTAGGTTTGCCCAGATGACAGACACTTCATCAAAGACACACCATATCACTTGCTCCTTTATGCCGCATATCCAATTACATTCTAAAATGACTACAAGAAGAAAAATAACAAGGATTATGAATTGCTTTTTATAAACCTGAATACTTTGTCTAATTGTCTGCTAAATAGATTAAAATGCCCTAAAAGTCAAAACTGTTCCATGGTACAGCAAATATCAATGACCTATCAATAATAAAAACAGCATTAGGTGCATAACTTTTTAGAGTGCTATATATAAACCACCAACCTAATTACTGTGTATGAGTCCTTACTACAAGTGGCCATCTTCCAACATGTTAACCAAAACTGATTATAAATATGATCGACTTTTCAAGTGTGGATAGAAGGTTCCAACATGGAGTTGTCTGCCTTCTTCAGAGGTGGGGAGATGTCCTTTGCTTAACTCTTCCAGTTAGAAGTTGATTGAAAATGTACATAAAGGCCTCTTAACAGCTTCTTTATCTGAAGACTATAGCATACTTATTCTGATAACACAGTAAAGGTAAGGCACAGAAATGACTAGGGCAGGGCAAGCACAGTGTGTAGTTTTATACAACAGAGATTCGCAAACTGTGGCCCCTGGAACATCACCATCACCATCAGCATCAGCATCTCCTGGAACCTTATGAGAAAGGCAAATTCTTGGGCCCACCCCAATTTCACTACATCAGAAGCCCTAGGGACAGGAACCTAGTCACTTGTGTTTTATTAAACCCTCTAATTGACTCTGATCATTCCATAGTTTGAGAACCACTGATTTTGAGCCCGAGGAAGTCTTACAGGTGAGTCTCATTTACATGAATTGAGAATCAATCATGCATTTAAAGTTTGTCTCGTCAAAAAATAGTGATAGATTTGGAAAATATTTTCTGTACCCAAACACCCTTGGTTATTGTCAGATACAAGGTATTGGGTTGAACGTTCCTGAAATTCAGTTGATTGAGGCGGCAGCATTCTAATCCTGGTGGCCTTTGCATTCGATGCTAAAGCTCACTGACGTTGTGACTGTCAACGCTCACTTTATAAGCCTCGGGCGGGCTTAACTGCTGCGGTGCAGACTGTCATTATTTCTAACTGCCTGCTTCTTCTGGAAGAGGTCATAACCGGCTGAAAGCACCACCCCGCCGCTGGTGTATCTGTACCACAGCAGCCACCTCGCCCTTGCAGGGAATACTCTGAGGAGCATGTTCTACAGGGTTTCCCAGGGTTCCCTGTTGGGAATGAACACTGGTCAACCACAGATGAGACTTGCTGGACAAAGCCACCCCTTCCTGGCTGTCTTCCCTTCCTGCCTCACTCTTTGCTTCCCTGCGGTTTTCCTGGGATCCTGCTCACAACACTAAAATGTACTCAAGTCCTTGTCTTAGGGTCTGTTTCTGGGGAAATCCAAATTAAGACATTTACTTAAGTACTTGATTAAAATTTATTAACTCATATATATTGGTTGGAAAAATTGCAGGGTTTTCTTAAAGGTTTGGGATGGGTATACCCTGTTGTTCCCTGATGCATGTTGACATTATTTGACTTCTTTATGAGCTACTTGAAAGGAAATCTTTCTTAAATTGTCCAATGACTATATGTATGTATGTATAAATGCATATTTGTCTCTGTATATTTTTATATTGAAAATATTCATTTCTTTGTGAATTTACCCAGATCAAATTGGGCTTGAGGAAGATTAAATTCAAACAGTAATACAAGTAAATTTGGATTCGGGTATCTTTTGACCCCTAGTTTGTGTATAGAAGTTAACCTCAGTGGTCACATAAAATGCAGCAGAAGTCAAAGCCGCTGTGAAATTATTTCCACAGAGAAGAAAAATTGATGTACAGAAGAAAAGATAGGCTGCGGCTGAAATGAGCAATATGTAGAATAGACTGATAAACTAAAATACCAAATGGTCCTGGTGTTTTTGTTACATAACATTTCAAGTGAAAGAAAAGTCTGTCAAGAAAATTTATGCTGAGAATTTAAATAAATAAATCATGCATCACATGTGAGTATACTCAAAAGTACTTTATCCCATCAAAATAAGATCAATGTATTCCACGAGAGGAAATGTGTTATTGTTCTATATTCAATAGCAGAGACATAATGGTATCTTTAAGAAAATAGCTTTGAGCTGGGTGTGGTGGCGCACGCCTGTAATCCCTGTACTTGGGAGGCTAAGACAGGAGGATTGCCGTTTCGAGGATAGTCTCAGCAGCTTAGCGAAACTCCCAGAAACCTAGTGAGACCCTGTTTCAAAACAAAACAAAACAAAAAATGGGCTGGGAGTATAGCTTGGTGGTAGAATGCCTCTGGTTTCAATCCCCAGTACCAAAAAAAAAAAAGAAAATAGCTTTTAAATTAAAATAATCAGATAGTTATACCAGAAATAAATGTATTTTTAAAGGAAAAGCCTTTTGCATTAAAATAAATATTTAATACATCCAGTTGTCACAATATGTATTTTCAATATTTTTCCAACAAATCAAAAATTCATTGACATCTTTTCTTTTTCCCTTGCCATTAGCCAAATATTTTGTCTCAAAGACAATGACCCAATTCAACACCAGTTAATGAATAAGCTTTTGTTTCTGTCTGAAACAAACATAATATGTATATGATTCTTTACCAATATTTCCTGTTTCTTGATCACACATCATTAATATAAATGTAAACATAAAACTTGTTTGTTTTATGTTTGTGAGCCAAATACAATCAATATTTTCAAGTATTTAAAATATATAACTTGATTTAAATTATGGCCTTTTGAATTAAAATATGCTCAGAAAGAGAAATGTTGACTTGTTTTTTTCTCTTCTCTATTAACACATAAATTTTTATTCATTTTATCCTTTCATGCCCTGAAGCATGTATTTGTATTCATTTAATAAATTAGTAGCCAACTTCTTCAAAAAACATGTAACAGGATAAAATTACAATATTTGTCAGGTCAAACATGGACACGATGATACTGATTTTTCCAAGAAAGATGTGTCTACACTGAAGTCAAAACACTGACGACAGTTAAGAGATTGATTGAAATGACTTATTTTTGAATTAAAACTAGTTTGAAAAGTAATTAGTGGCTGTTCTATCAGATATCAATTCTTCCATGTTAATCCTCTTGAGATGTCAGGAGCATCATATTCCAAGAACAAATGAGAATTCACAGATAAGATACTAATTTCTCAAAGAGGAACAGGCCTCCAGATGCCTGTCTGGAATCCACCAGCCTGCGTCCCTGTGGTGATGTATGGATTACTTTAATTAATCACTGAAGTGACTAATGAATACCTATTGAACACCTACTAATGTGGATGGATGGCTCAGTGGTAGCTGGCATGAGGTATCCTGAATGGTATAAAACTGTTGCTTCTTAAAGATTAGATACTTAAAATGTTAATGCGTAGCCAAGGGAAAGTGAGATAATTACATGAGCTAGTCATACAAAAGGAAATGCCAAATCAGTGATATGCATAGCAAGAATTATGAATTCTGGAACTACAAATTACTGGTGAGAACTTCCCTCTGAGTTAATCCACAAAGACAAAGCCTCCAGTTCATACACATGAAAAGGAAATAGTCGTCAGTGTCTCAAACATAAACATTTTCCCCCTTAGGTCATTAGAAGCTATCCTGTAATAGTTATCAAACAACAGTGACTACTACTCTGAATGTTTATTAAACACTGACTATATGTGGGGCTCTAGGTTCAGTGGTTGGTATGGATAATCTGCATGGATTACTTCTTCGAATTCTCACATTATTCCTTGCTGGTAAGTACTATTAGTATTTTGTGGCTAAGTACCACAGCCGGCAAATGATGAAGTCAGGATTCAAACTCAGTTATTTTGACTCTACAGTCTCCAATTTTGTATAATAATCTTTTCTCTTAATGGGCTTTAGCAAGAAGCCCACACATTTGTATTCTGTCAATGACTCAGTAAAATAGAAAAGTTGGCAGAATATTTCCTATACAGTAAAGGAAGAATGAAGACAAAATCGATATACATTATCATGGTAGGAAGACTAGGGAGAATATTGCTGTATTTTTTTCTTCCCTGTCTTAGTCCCACTGTGGTTTTCATGACTCACCACATTCTAGTAGCTTTATTCAGCTGAAATTACCCATTGCTTTTGAAGATAATTAACTGGGTTTAATATAATCTGACCTAGAGTTTACACTGGGAAAAAGACTTCAACAAGAATTACCTGAACAACACCCCAAATTAGGAAGAGATTTAAAAAATGTCCAAGAGATATAAACAAGGACAACAAACCAAGTTTCTCGAATTAATAGAAGACTGAGGTTAAAAAAAGTTAGATTTTTAAAAGGTAACCAGAATGCTATCATTCAAAGGAAAATTTATTTAATTCAATTATGTGGGAGAAGAGAACTTTATACACCCTTCCTATTCCCAGCGTGGTTCTGGGGTCAGTAGTAGCACTGAATCAGAATTTGTATTTTAACAAGATCTCCAGGTAATTCATATGCACATTATATTTTTGGATGCATGAGTTTAATTGCTATGATTTTCTTAATATGGATAGGAAGGGTTATACTGAAAACCTTTAGGCTGTACTATTTTCAATTTGTCAGCAGATGTTATTTATAAGGCTGTTCCAGACTTGATGCTTCATCGAGATGAATTAAAGTCAGTGAGCCAATCAAGAACAAGCTCACTCTTTCTAAGTGAGCCTTAACAGTGGATGAACCAATTACGAATCAGCTCCTACTTCCAAAGCAGAAACCTGGGGAAGAGGGACCAGTAAAGAAGTAGCAGGCCACTGTCATCAGTGCTTCCAAGAAGGAAGTACTTTTGGGCTAACAAGGAACTATTAGTTCTATTAGCTACACTCATCTCTTTTGTTGTTTGTTTGTTTTTTGTTTTTGATACTCCAACTGCTAGAGCATGTTACCCTGAGACCAAGAAAAGGAATGGGAATCTATGTCTACTGAGCCCCCTTTTAAAATAAGATCCTAGTTAAGAACTGAGAACTAGGGTATGTTCGTTCAATTGATCTAGTTACCCGTAAGCAAATTGGCAAGGATGACAGATAAGCTGTTTATACTGCTGAAATACTCCCACACCTTGGTCCCATACCTTAAGATCCTCGTTAAGAACCGAGTACTAGGGTATGCTCAATTGACCTAGTTACCCATCAGCAAATTGGCAAGGATGACATACGAGCTGTTTATACTGCTGAAATACTCCCACACCTTGATGCCAATTCAGGACATTAAGCTATGAAGGGAGGCCGTGCTAGTCCCAGCCCGGGCCCACTGAGCACATCAAATGGAGACATTGTGGTGAGTCCTGTGGCCTCTGAACACCCGCCCTGAAGACAGCCTCAATCATGGAGGAGGTCCAAGACTCCCCAGGGGGGTTCCACTGAGACTTCTGCAACCTTACACCATTCTTGTGTCGTTCTACCTGGGGCCATTCCTGTCCTACCACGTGAAACATTCCCTTTACTACATGGCATCAGCATCCAGTGCCAAAAGTAAATGTTCTTTGGAATTCTGCTTGTGACTTGTCAGAATGATTAGACTCCCTGAGCCCTTGATACCTAGACACTATTACTGAGGACAAGTGCATACCTAAATATTTGATAATGAACACGAGAACATTACCACAACCACTGTATACGAGGGCAGGCTATGGTGTGTGTGTGTGTATGTGTGTGTGTGTGTGTGTGTGTGTGTTTCAGAAATGAAACTTACAGGCATGGCCACGCTAAATTTACTATGGGTTCATAGGACAGTTCAAAAATGGAAAAAATATGAACGATACCTTAAGGTTGTTTAAAAAAATTTAGGAGAGCGATATTAAGAGCTTAAAACTCTTCTTACATGGGAAGAGAAAATTTATAAAATTCCTCTGGAAGAATAAAGAGCAAAGAATAGCTGCTGTAGTTTGAATCTGGAATATCCCCTAAAGGTCCATGTGTTGAAGCTTAGCCCCCAGCTTGGCACTATTGCAAGGTGGTGGAGACTTTAAGAGGTGCAGCCTGTGGGAGCTCTGGGGTCCCTGGGGAAATGCTCTTGAAAGTCTTAGGCCATACTGGGCTCCTGCCCATTTCTTTGTCTCTGCTTTTTTCGCATAGCTGCCAGGAGGTGAACAGGCCTCCCTGCCAGGCATTCCTGTCATGATATTCTTTGCCACCACAGGCCCAAAGCAATGGGGTCAATTGTTCACAGACTAAACTTTCAAAACTGTGAGCCAAAATAAACCTTTCCTCTTTATAAGTTATTATGGCATCAGAAAGCTGACTAACATAGTTGCCAAGGCATTCTAAAGAAGAATAGGGAGGGGAATTTTACCAGATATAGGTTGTGTTGCAGAGTTATAATATTCAAGATATTGGTGCAGGTACAAGGATAGGTAAGCTAACCAATGGCATAAAACAAGGATTGCAGAAACTGGTCCATATATCGGTGGAACTTTGATATATGAAGATGGTGGGGTGGCAGATTGGAGGGGAAAAGACAAATTATTTAATAAATAATGCTCAAAAAGAAGATTATTTTATGATAAATATAAAATTAGATCCCCATCAGACACCATGCACAAGATAAATTCTTGCTACATTAAAGAGTTAAAAGTAAAAACTGAAACTTGAATAATTTAGAAGATAATACAAATAAATATATTTCAGATCTTGATGTAGTTAAGGATTGCTTAAACAAATCTTAAGTAAAGCTAACAATAAAAATTAAATAAAAAATCAGAGTTAAAAATTAAGAGACCTGCTGTTCAATTGATATTGTTAATAAAAGGAGGATTAAATTGTAAACAGGGCAAAGATGTTCATAAGAAACACATCTGACAAAAGAGTAGTATGAAGATATATAAAAATTGTTATAAAGTGAGAAGACAACACATTTTTAAAAATGAGTAACAGATACGAACAGGCATTTTACTTAAGAAGGAACATATGTGGCCCAAAACAAAACAACTACAGACACAAAAGGAGACATGACCATTCTCTTCATTGACGAGGAAAGCCAGACCAAGTCCACAACAAGTTGCCATTTTACACCACCTTAGTGGAAAAGATTAGTACTCTGACTTCAGTATCAACTCTTGCTGAGTGTTTGGGTCAATAGGGTCTCCTATACACTGCTAAAGGAAATGTTAAATGGTACAGTTACGTAGAAGGTAATTTAGCATCATCTTGTAAAGCTGAACATTCATATTCATTATGGCACAGAAACTCTACAAGTTGGTATGCAAATATGAAAAACTCTTACATAGAGTGTGCATAGTAAGAGATATGCAGCTGGGCGTCGTGG
Source organism: Glis glis (assembly GCA_004027185.1). Classification (NCBI taxonomy): domain Eukaryota; kingdom Metazoa; phylum Chordata; class Mammalia; order Rodentia; family Gliridae; genus Glis; species Glis glis. Next base: position 25,984 of record PVJS01014002.1, read on the forward strand.
CGCAAACCTGTAATCTCAGTACCTGGGAGGCTAAGAAAGGAAGATTGCAGGTTCGAGGTCAGTCTCAGCAACTTAGGGAGGCCCTGTTTTAAAATAATAAACACTACTATGCTGAGCACGAGAAGGAGGGAGAGGGAGGAAATGGGGGTGGGAATTGGGGGAGGGCTAATTGACCGATATGTGCATGTATACTTCTACCACCCTGAAACCCATCAAGATGTATGATTACAATGCACCAATAAAAACAAGAAACAAGAAAGAAAGTAATAAACAAACTAGGGCTGGGAGTGTAGCTCAGAGGTAGAATGTCCCTGGGTTCAATCCCCAGTACTGAGAGAAAAAATGAGGGTGTGAAGGATATGTAGAGTAGATCATAGCAGATCTACTTGTAATGGCACTAAACTGGAAATCACTAAAATGCCCATCCACAAGACATTGAATAAATAAACTATAATACTGTAATATACTCATCAAACAGATGTCAAAAACTAGAGCCCCATTCAATATAAACAAGGTAATATTTTGTATACTTTATGTGTCTGGCTCCTTTTACTCAACATTTCATTTGTGAAATCATCCATTTTGTTGCAGATCCATCCATCAGCACCTGGAAATCCCCAGCCAGCCACTGGGGAGTTTTCAGTCTCATTGATGTTCAATATTCAACTTTGTGAAGAGACTACAACTTATTTGTTTATGTAACTGTAGATAGGCATTGGGCTAGTTCCAATTGGGGGCTATTATAAACAGTGCAGCTATGAACATTCTAGTATGTATCTTTTGGTGAATATATGTGCACATTTCTGTTGGGTTTAGCAATGCATTTTTTTTTTTTTTTTGCGGTACCGGGGATTGAACGCAGGGGCGTTCTACCTCCACGCTACGCCCCCGGCCCTATTTTTTTTTATACTTTATTTTGAAACCGGGTCTCACGAAGTTGCGGAGGGCCTCACTAGGTAGAGAGAGAGAGAGACAGGGAGAGAGAGAGATAGAGAGAGCTGAGGCTGGCCGAGAACCCGGATCCTCCGGTCTCTGCCTCCCAAAGTACTGGGATTACAAGCATGCACCACCACGCCTGGCTTTAGCAATGCATTTTTAAGTTAAAAATGTACAGCCATAACGATTATATACAGCATGGTACTTCAGTTTGATAGTTTTTGCATATATTATCATACTTTGGTATGATACTTTTAACTTCATATGATGTCATTTTTAGCTATTAGAAACAGCTAAAACAATAAAGTTACAGGAATATGTATGTAGATGTTGCACATGTATATCTATAGCTAAATAATGTAAATAAAAAAGTCTAAGAATTATATGCAAGAGATTCAGATTTGTGGTTACCTTGGAGTGTAGAGGGTGGGGAAAGGGAAGCAGGTGGCAGAGAGGGAGAAACCAGTATTCCAGTTTTTGTGCTGTATAACTATTTTATGGGTAAATATTATTCTATAAATACAAATGTGGACCAATAAGAAGGATGTATCATGTGCTAAAGATTATCATTTTTCCTACTTTTAAAATGTGTAGAGCTACTCAAATAACATAGGACATTAGAACTGAAAGGTTCTGAAAAGTAACCAACCCATGTGGTAGATTTTACATATGAAAAAAACAGAGACCAAGAAGATTAAGTAATGTGGCTTGAAGTCTTTCAGATATTTTTATATGAATTTTGTATGAAATAAATACATTTTAAAGGTAATTTCTGCCGGGCGTGGTGGCGCATGCTTGTTATCCCAGTACTTGGGAGGCTGAGACTGGAGGATCTGGGTTCGCGGCCAACCTCAGCTACTTAGTGAGGCCCTCCGCAACTCAGTGAGACCCTGTTTCAAAATAAAGAATAAAAAATAGGGCTGGGGGTGTAGCTTGGAGGTAGAATGCCCCTGGGTTCAATCCCCAGTACTGCAATAAATAAATAAATAAATAATAAAGGTAATTTCTTCTCTACAGTTTATGCATGGCACAAATTCTGTTTCCTTACAAAAAAAAAATGCTGCATTCTAATGTTTAAAATGTTGTTATCGTAGCCTGGCACCACAGGTCTCAATCACTTCTTAAAATGTTCATGCTTTCTTCTACTTAAAGAGTATTCTTTCTTCAGTTAAGAACTTTCTGTACTTTCCTATTAAACACACTGGAATGGAAAAGTTAAGATTTTTATTTCTTTTATTGTTATTTTTTGGCCATGAATGTGATTAATTGCAGCACATTTCTTAGAACTCAGAGCGAAGCCTGGGCCGGGACGTGCTGGTGACTTGGAAGAGGTCCTGTTGCAGCTGGGTGAACTTTGTGCACATGCGTCCCAAGCTAATATCAAGAGGCAGATTTGGCTGAGGCACTATGAGGGAAATCCCGGCACTGTTCGGCCATTTCTCATTCCCTACCTAAGAGCACAGTTCAAAATATACTCTGGCCATCATTTCTCTGGTGAGACGTCTCTGGAACTGGTGGGGGTGTGGGGGGGAGAACCTGCCCCCCACCCTCGGCCCCATTTCTGAATCCTCTGCATCTTCCTTCCTACCATATGCTCCTGAATGTCAAAGGGGAAAATTCCCAGATGAATTATACATTTCGGTCCCATCCCCTTTTTAATCAGATGCTACCTTTCACAACAGAGAAAAATTCTAAATTCGCTGTGCACACACCATTTAAAATTTCCCTTATCCCTGTTATGTTATTTAAACTTTTCCTACATATCAATTAGTTTGAAATAATAAGTCTTTAGGCTATCCATTAATTGCTGCACTGTAGACATGATCTGTATTTAAAATTACGCAAGGAAAATTAAGCTGCAGCGCGAAGGAGTCTTGGCTAACACTGAAGGCTTCTTAGCCCTTAAGAGCAGCGAAAGGAGATAACGAGGACAGGGAATCCTCAGGAGGCTCCTTTCTCCGTTTGTCCTTCGCCAGACAGCGTGAGATGTGAACGCAGACTGCTCGAGCTGTAGGCTCTTCCTCCTTGCTTTTCGGTTTGCATTTTGAATTCTTACTGTATTTGGTCATACCGAGGCAGAAGACAGCGATTGTCAGCCAACTGTCCTTTGTCGAGTAGAAATTTATTACAAATAGTTTAAAGGCAACTCGACTTCATCACTAATTTCCTTACCTCTCCTCCCCTGCAAAAAACACAACATGTCTCCCGCTCACTCTGTAATCTTGGTAAGTTTGTGGGAGGTGGAAGGCGCTGGACAGAGGGAGAGGAGGAGAAAAGAAGAGGTGTCGCAGCTGGCAGCCTACCATCTGCACCTGGATTTCTGTAAACACCAAGGTTTTATGGGAAGAAATACTCTCTGTAAGCAAGAAGTCGCATGGGCCGTGTCACTCGCTCAGAGCCCCGAGGGCATTGGGAATTTGTGAGACTCTTTGACTTTCTCACCAGCAAGGTTCTGTGCTGTGCTGGAAAATACTCTGTAAGATAGATCTGCCTGTCTGACCTAGTCGCACCCGAATGAGTGGTAGTGAGGACTGTGGAATCGATTTTTTTAAAACAGGAAAGGGAGAAAGAGCGTTGGGAAGTGGCTGACGTGTCCACACCCTTCCTACCCGGGGAAGTTTGAGTTTATGAATGTTTGTCTCGTCTCTGTGTGCTCTTCCTCTTTTCTCTCTGGCTTCTTGTTTCTGCCACCATGATTAATCATTTTGGCTGCAGATCAACCGAAGCCAAGCATTGTGGGGTTGTGCTTGCCCTCTAGTGGTGAAATAATACATTAAAGTCACAGAAACGCTTTAAGCTTAAGACAAGTACTTGCTCAGAAATTGGGAGGAACGTTTTTTGTGGTAGGATAATGCTGTGATCGGTGCCAACCAATCATATAAGCACAGGAAACGGTCAGAGGGGCAGAAAGCATCCCATTCTGGGTGTTAGCAGTTAGCAGATTCACACAGAAGTAGGAGTATATTTTTAGGAAAGTGTTTTCTTTCCCTTGATTGCATTGGAGTTAAAATGTAGAAGCAACTACGTTTAACCCTCACATTTTTTTTCCCTCCCCAGTACAAGGGTTCATAGCAGTGCTACTTGTAATAGTCAATCCAGAAATAACCCATCTTTTCATCAAACGGATGGACAAATAGTGGATAAATAAACTGTGATTATCCAAATGTTCTATAGCAATGGTAAAAACCAACTACAGCTGTATATGACCAGGAAATGAAGCCAGATGCAAAAAACTTCAGATGGTATTGCTCCATTAATAAACTTCCACGCCAGAGAAACTAATCTCTATATCAACTGAAGCCAGAGTGGTTGTTACTTTAGAATGGAGGTGGTACTGATTAGACTAGAACATGAAGGAAAGTTCTAGGGTCCTGATAATATTTCATATCTTGATGTAAGTGGTAATTTCATAGATTTTATAAAAAATTTTCAAGCTGTGCACTTAGGACTTGGTCACTTAATATCCCCTGGGCTATCACCTATGGACAAAAAGGCCTTCTTTATTTTAGTTATAACTAATTCTCAAGAGTAGACTATTGGATTTATTTCTTTATGAGGCAATCATTGTCCTGATAAGTGTTTGTTTGTTTGATAAGACTTTTTCACAGAAAATTTAATGCACACATGTGTTTGCATGCTGTCTTTTGTGGAAGTTCATATTGGGGTACTTCTGTTCATCAGCAGGGTGATGCTCCCCTTCCTTCCCTGACCCTCACTCCACATTGGTCACATGGGCTGTGACGCCATAGATTGATTGACACAGTGTAACTTCTGGTCACCACACAGGGCAAGGACAAGATCAGAGCTCACTTCCTTGACACCTGGGCCAGCCAGGGGCTGGTGGGAAGCAATCCTTCTGTTGCCCTGTGCTTCCACTGCCTAGAGTGTGTAGTACCAGGAAGGGAAAATGGTTGGTGAATAAGAAAGCTGTAAACATTACAGAGAGAGGATAATAGGAAAAATCAGAGAGCGAGCCATGTATAGTGTGCAGTGACCTTTGGCACTTTCCAATTTTCAGACATAAAACTGACCACACTTACCCAATTGATCTCAGAAAAAGTAAGTGCCCCCTCACCACCTGGTCTGTATTACTGACCCTCTGCTGATGTGGTTTCTGTGGATAGGGAGAGATGAGGAGCGCGGACCCCGGGACCACAGGCCCACCTTGAGAGCATGAGGATGTGGCCAGCTGGGCTCCTGCACCTAGGAAGACCTCCACCACTTCTTGGGACAGGGGCCTGAGGTCAGTCTAGAGTAACAGGAATAAGATAGTTGAACAAAGTGGGCTGAGTACCCGTTCTCACTCTGAGAGGAGAGCCCAAGACCAGCGTTAGATACACCGGGTTACAGACATCTGGGGTTCCTTGGCCCTGTCCTGGAGGGCTGCTTTGTCGTTGATAAGGAGGAACACATTGTAACAGGGCAATTTTCTCAGCGTCTTCAATTAGGGGTTCAAAAAACGATTGGTGCTTCTTTTGGGAGACCTAACAAGAACCTAATTCGCTAATGTCAGTAGCTACAGTTTAGAAATGATACTTCGTCACCCCAAATGTGGCTGGAATGACAGAATAATTAGGAGGCAGGGAGGAAGCACAAAATCAGGAGAAAGGAGATAAAGATGGGAGCATATGGCTGGTGACTTCTGATGGACAGCAGCAGCTGTGGTGACCGTGGCCAACACTGTCAATCAATCGTGGCAGTATTTCCAGTGAAGCTAGTTACCCTCGAATCTTTTTCCACTTAAAGTCCTAGGCATTTTGGAATGAGACCTTTGGCCTCCCAGGCTTAATTTGCAGCCTACTATAAATCCCGAAGCAATGGTTATCTCCTAAGTTAGTGTGGCTGGTGAAGCAAGGTTTATATAAGTAAATACATATATCATAAATTACAAGGGACCTTGAAAAAGGGGAAATTAACAGTTATTAAATGCACATGCCCATAGGAAGAAGACAGTAAACAATAATTAAAAAAAAGCAGTCGCAGCACTGGTGGTACGTGGCTCTAAGGCAACAATGAGAGGTGGTGACTGTGGCTAAATGGAGCACCCGAGCCTGTAAAAGAGGGACTCATTCTCCAGATTCAGCTACTTGCTGCAAGTCCACTGGAATATGCACCTGGATGGCCAGATCTTTTTTTTTTTTTTTTTTTTTGCAGTACCAGGGATTAACGCAGGGGCGTTCTACCTCCGCGCTACGCCCCCGGCCCTATTTTTTATACTTTATTTTGAAACCAGGTCTCACAAAATTGTGGAGGGTCTCACTAAGGAGAGAGAGAGAGAGAGAGAGAGAGAGAGAGAGAGAGAGATTGAGATTGAGAGCTAAGGCTGGCTGCGAACCCGGATCCTCCGGTCTCCGCCTCCCAAAGTACTGGGATTACAAGCGTGCGCCACCACGCCCGGCCCAAATCTTTGAGTATTTCAAAAGAATCAAGGAAACGAAACCCTTTTTTTTTAAAACAAGAAAATCTGATTTTTAAAAAGTTGGTAGCCAATTCCAAAAGAAAATAAAAGAATAGTAAACAAAAAACACTATGACAACATGTGATTCAAATTGTGTTTGCTGGTTATTTCAGCTAGACTGCCAGTTTGCAATCTCTGGCTTAGGGAATTTTGGTTGGAATAGGATTAGTAGAGACAGGTTCCTGGAATAGATTGTTGTCTGTTCTTGCTGTCACAACTTTAGACTGGGTAGTTCATAAATAACAGATTTTTTTCTTCTTAGTTCTGGAGGCTGGGAAGTCCAAGATCAAGGCGCCAGTAGATTCAGTTCTGCCAATGGCTCATTCTTTGCTTCCAAGATGGCGCCATCTTGCTGGGTCCACCACTGTGGAAGGGCCAAAAGGGCCAAGCAGACAACCTCCCATGCTTTGAGCACTAATCCCCTCCTAGTGACTACCTTTTAATGCTATTGCATTAAGGATTAAGTTTCAACATGAATTTGGGAGGGACACAAACACTCAAACTAGAGCAACAGGGGAATTTTTATTCCTATTTCTTTCCAGTATTTTAGGATGAGAATCACCACTCAACTGTCCTGGGAAGTTTAGTCTTTTATCTTTTGCTGCGCAAGGCAAGGGAATCTGGCCTGGTTTCTTAGAAATGTTTGCCTCTGAACTGCCTGTACATCCTTAATTCATGAGCAATATTGGTACAACTATGGGCATTTATAAAACTGTGTTCAATGTCTAAACACATTTCTTGGCTATGTAAGTGTAACTGCAAAGTGCTCCGCTCTGAAGCTAAAGGGGCTCTGCTCTGCCATTACAAACATTAACATTCATAGAGTCATCTAAGCCTCAGCAACTTAGCAAGGTCCTCAGCAACTTAGTGAGACCCTGCTTTAAAAAATATAGTAGGGCTCAATCCCCAGTACCCTCCACCACACACTATGCTAGGAATCACTCATCTGAAATCTGTGGCACACCTACACTTACATGGTTTAAAGAGACATTTTAGGGTAATGGTTTAGAGAATATGAGTGGTAGGGCCAGGCTGCCTGTTCCTGTCTCAACTCTGGCCGTGAATAGCTGCAAAGCACGGGCCAGCAGCCAGTCGCTGTCTGTTTCCTTGAACAAAATGAGGATGGCAGAGTCGGCGTCACAGATGCAGTGGGAGATGACAGGAGACAGCCCAGTGCTTGGGCAGGTAGGAAGAACTCAATAACTCAATCAATGTAACTTCTTATTATCTCACAATGCTGAAGTCCGGTGGCGGGAGGGGGGGTCTTGGTTTCTGGGGGAAAAATCCCAATCGAAGTGTTTGGCTTCTTTCTTGTTTCTAAGATCACATGTGACAATGAAATCCAACAGGAAGAACTACAAGAAGTGGAGCGTGCAGCCAGCCTAAGTCTCTCCCCCACTTTCTCAGTGCCTACAGCCACTCTCTCCTGGGATAAACTGTTTGCAGACTGTGTTTGGCTTCCAAGCCCCTAAATCATGATCCATCTGGAAAAGCATGACAAATTCCTGGTTTGACATTCCACGTGGCTGCCAGGCTCTGACAAGGACTCAGGGATGAACTGAGGGAAGCTTTTCTTCAGCTCTGGCTCTCTTGCAAAGCATGAATTTCTAAGTGCATCCTGTGGATGGTCTGCATCAGAGTCACTGGAGGGAGGTGGTCAGAATGAGACTCACAGGCCCCTTCCCAGACCTCCAGAGGAGGGCCAGAAAGGCCCGGTGCGGGGCTCTCATGGTTCCCTGGCCCCCTTCATTCACACACCCCACCTGGCCAAGTGATCTAGGCCACAAGGCTATGACCACTGCTAATCTAGTGATATGATCTCCTCAGTGCTGGAGTACCCAGGTGTGGTATAATAAGAAATACATTTAGTCTTGGTCCTGGGTTCCTGGCATATAGCGCCTAAAATCCTTAGACTTTCCAGAGTGGAATGAGTGTTTTTTATTACTCAGTATGAGTCCTTTTTTATCATATCTCAGTTTATGCTAATAAGATGGTTCAGGGTAGGGTCCCTTGATAGCCTCAGGATGGGGCTGATCATCAGAAAGACCAAGGAAGGAATCAGAGGGCTGAATCTTTTACCTTATCTGCTGACCTGATAGGGGAGCTAAGAGTGGATTATAAAACCTTTTTCTTTTTTGGTACTGGGGGTTGAACCCAGGGGTATTCTATCTCTGAGCTACACCCCCAGCCCTAATCATTAAAAGAAAAAGTTGAAACATGATCTTTTTAAGTTGTTGGGGGTCTCGTTAAGTTGCTGAGGCTTGCTTTGAACCTGTGGTCCTCCTGTCTTAGCCTCCCAAGTACTGGGATTACAGGAGTGTGACACCACACCCAGCTGTAAAAACTCTGAAACAGTAAAGTTTGGGGGGCTTCTAGGTTGGATAGAGCATCCTTGTGCACAGAGTGTGGTGCACCCCCACTCCACAGTGACAAAAGGTTTTGCACTTGGGACTTTTCTGGAATTTGGCCTATGCTATGATTCAAATGTGTCTTCCAAAATTCAGATGTTGAAACTTAATGGCCAATGGAATGGTATTAAAAGGTAGGGCCTTTAAAGGGTACCTCTTTCAAGAATGAGAATAAAACCCCTAAGAAAGAAGCTTCCTGAAGCTTTCAGCCCCTTTACCCTCTGCTTCCATGTGAAGACACAGTGCTCCTCCCCTCTGGAAGATGCAGCCTTCACCAGGTCACCAAATCTGTCAGTGTCTTGACCTTGGGCTTCCTGGCCTCCACAAGTATGAGAAAGCAAATTTCTATTCTTTATAAATTAATCAGTCTCTGGTATTTTGTTATAGCAAAACAAAATAAACAGACACCCTATGTACTTCTTCATCTGGATGTTCACTTATAGCTTGCATAACAGACTGGCAAATGTAAGTAAAATGCCCTCCTGAGTTCTGTGAGCCATTCTAGCAAATTATCCAAGCTGAGGAGGTGTTGGGGAACCCACCGGTTGGTAAGGAGCACAGGTGATCCAGGATGAGACTGACTGAAGTGGAGCAGTCTTGTGGGAACTCTTAAACTATGGGGTCTGCATTAACTCCAGGTCGCCTCGACATTCAACTGCATTGTTGGACATCTGGCTGGTATTGCAGAGTGGTTCGTAACTGAGAACCCTCCACCAATGTACTAGAAGTCCCTTCCCCACTTCATGCCCCTTTCCGGGCCCTCGCAGCCTCTTTTCCAGGTCAGTCCTCCTGAAAGCAGACCTTGTAGTCATTTTGCAAATGTCTAAGTGCAAGGGCTGTGTAGAGGAGGGTGTGTTCGGGTTGTCCATTTCTATGCTCAGAAGATCCTTCGCAGTGCAAGAAAGAACAGGGTGGGGTGGGGTGGGAAGTGAAGTGGGGAGGCCATGGTCTGAGGGGTTCCTTGTGCCTTAGGTCCTGCAAATACGGTAATCCCCCTTATCCTGCAGTTTCCCTTTCTGTGGTCAATGGCACAATTAATTTGAAAATTTCAGAAATAAAAAACTCCTAAGTTTTAAATAAGTTTTACTATAGTATATTATTATAATTGTTCTGTTTTATTATTAGTTATTCTTGCTAATCTCTTACTGTGCCTAATGAGTAAATTAAACTTCAGCCTGGCATGGTGGCACACATCTGTGATCCCAGTACTTGGGAGGCCAAGACAGGAGAATTGCAGGTTGGAGGCCAGCGGCCTGCAGTAACTTAGCCAGACCTTGTTTCAGACGAGATCGGGTGTGTTCAGGGTGGTATGGCTGTAGATACCAGACCTTGTTTCAAAATAAAAATAAAATAGGGCTGGGGTGTAGCTCAGAGGTAGAACACCCCTGGGTTCCATCCCCAGTACCAATGAATAAATAACCACGAGCAAACACAAATTTTATCATAAGTATGCATGTATAGGACAAACACATGGTATATATAGAGTTCGGTACTATCTGCAGTTTCTGGCTTCCACTAGGGGCCTTGGAACAGATCCACTGTATCAAAAAGGCCTGATCTTTTGAATCAGACTCTGAGGACAGTGGCTGACAATCTTGCTAAGTGTGGCCAACAAACTGATTGAATCAGAAGGCCTTAGCCTTGGCTGCATGGGAGAATTACCTGGGGAGCTTTTAAAACTCCCAGGTCTAATTCATCCCAGGCCGATTCCATCAGGATCTCTGGGGGAGGGGCGCAGGCATCGGTATGACTTAAAGCTCTTCCGATTTCAGTATTTACCTAAGGTAGAGAGCCTTAGCCTAAGGAGATGGAGGAGGCAGGTAAACAGGGAGATGGGACACCAGCAGGTGACAGTAGAGTGGAGTTGACAGTGGAGTGGAGGTGGGGCTTAGGACAGAGGATAAATCCTGGACTTTAAAGCTGACAGCCACTGCTCGGCTCCCACTAACTGTGCCGCATATGCAACAGGCATGTCATGTATGTCCGGCCAGATCCTCCCAGTTTTTAAGAAAAACTTCAGATGCTTGTGTGAAATTTCACACCCTGTAAATGTTAGCAACTGATTGCACACTGTGATCAACAGGACGCAAGTCAGGCGAACGGGTACTACCATGACTTGGTGTTCAGGCTGTGAGTTGGGGCTTCTGGGTTAGACTCTTCCTGCCCAAAGTGTGGTCCATGGGCCTGCAGCATCAGCATCACCCAGGAGCTTGTTATAAAACCAGACTACAAAGGTGGGCTGGTTATAATGCCCCCCCGAATCTGCATTTTAATTCGCCCCCCCCAGTGATTTGCATGCACATTAAAGTTTGAGTCAGGCATGGTGGTGCACACTTGTAATACCAGTACTTGGAAGGCTGAGACAGGAGGATCGCAGGTTCGTGGCCAGTCTCAGCTAGTTAGTGAGGCCCTGTTTCAAAAATAAAGACTAAAAACTAGAGCTGAGGGGTGTAGCTTGAAGGCAGAATGCCTCTGAGTTCAGTCCCCAGTACCACACACAATAAATAAATAAATAAATAAAATAAAAGATGAAGTTTGAGAATCACTGAGTAGGAGGTGACATCAGTCTAGTGCCAGTAAAACCCAAAATGTAGGCGTGATTCCTCTGCATGTGACCAGTTTTGCGGAGTTTCATAATTATGGAACTACACAGCCCCCATCGTGTGTCTTCCGCTGTCAGCGCCTGTCCCCAAGGAGACCTGGCATGCCACTGGAGCCACAGATTGGCTCCCATGATGCATAAATGACCCCATGGCCTTTTTGTGTGTGTGTGGTGCTGAGGATTGAACGCAAGGGCATTCTACCTCTGAGCTACACCCCCAGCCCTATTTTATTTATTTTTTATTTGGAAACAGGGTCTTACTAAGTTGCAAAGGCCTCACTAAGTTACTGAGGCTGGTTGTGAATCTGCGATCCTCCTGTCTCAGCCTCCCAAGTACTGAGATTTCAAGCGGGCGCCATCATGCCTGGCTCCTCACAGCCTTTCTGAAAAGCAAAATAGAAGAGAAGGTCTTTTTCATTTTTTAACAAAAGTCAAGCTTAAAACGTCCTTTTCTAGCCGGGTGTGGTGGCGCACGCTTGTAATCCCAGTACTTGGGAGGCTGAGACAGGAGGATCCGGGTTCGTGGCCAGCCTCAGCTACTTAGTGAGGCCCTCCGCAACTTAGTGAGACCCTGTTTCAAAATAAAGAATAAAAAAATAGGGCTGGGGGTGTAGCTCAGAGGTAGAATGCCCCTGAGTTCCATCCCCAGTACTGCAATAAATAAATAAATAAATAAATAAATAAATAAAATGTCCTTTTCTCCCTACACTGTCCATTGGGGACCTTGGAAAGACTCATTTTAAATGTCACAACCCTTGGGCTCCACATGTTCACAAATTTCCTTTCCCTCACCATTCTTCCTTCCCTCAGCACTTTTGTGACCCTAATTATCCTATCATTGTAATTCAATTTAGCTGATGAAAAATAGACTTTAAAATCTCTGGCATAATAGAGATTGGCCATGAAACCTCAAGTTGTAGTTTCAAAGTAAACTTAACTTTTTTTTGTGTGTGAGTTATTGGGGATTGAACCCAGGGGCACACTATCCATAAACTACACCTTTATTAATTTTTTATTTTATTTTGTATTTTAAGATAGGGTCTCTCTAAATTGCCCAGGTTGGCCTTGAACTTGTTGTCTTTCTAACTCAGCCTTTCCAGTAGCTGGGATTGATTACAGGTGTGTACCATCACGCCTCACAAAGAACTTCTTTTATCTGGGCAACAAATGCAGTGAAGTTCATTAGAGAGAAATCAGTCTTGTAGGCTTTTAAAAATATCAATTTTAATAATAATTTTAAAGACATAAACCAAGTTTTTAGCCCAGTGGATTTTCTCTGTTGTTGTCTCTTTTCTTTTTTGCTCTAATTTTTAACATTTCTTTCTACTTCCTCTGGGTTTAACGTGTGGCTTCCTTTCTAGTTTCTTGAGATACAAGCCTTGATCATGGAATTTTATCCTTTCTTCTTTCCTCTTTTATGCATTAAAGCTATGCACGTTCCAGTAAACACTGGAAAAGCTTCACCTAATATGTTTGGTGTGTTGTTCCCTTTGTTGTTCAGTTCAAAATATGTTTTCACTTTAATCTTGATTTCTTTTTCAACCCATGGGTTACTTAGGAGCCTGTCTCTTATTTTCCAAATATTTGGGGATTTTCTAATTATTTTCCTGTTGTTGATTTCTAGCTTAATTCTACTATAGTCAAATAATCATACTCTTGTATGGTTTCAGTAATTTAAAGTTTTGAGATTTGTTTCTGTCTTCACAGATAGTCTATATTGGTAAACGTTTAGTGTGTACTTGGATATATGTTGTATAGTTGTTGGATGTGGTGTATTCAATGTGTGAGTTATGTTATGTTGGTTGTGTTACTCAAGTCCTTCATATTGAGTTTCTCTCCTTCTCTCTTACTTTTTCTCCTCCTGCTGCTTCTGTCAATAACAGAGAAGGGTAAAGATCTCTATGATGTGGCTGTTTTAATATCAGATGAAGTAGCTTTAAGGCAGCCCTATTCAACAGAACTTTCTGTGATGATGGAAATGTTCTCTGTGCTGTCCCAGAGGGTGACCACTAGCTACACGTGGGCTACTGAGCTCTTGTAATTTGACTAATGCAAATGCAAAGGAAGACCTGAGTTTTAAAATTCATCTTTAACTATTAATTGAAATTTAAATAGGCACACATGGCCAGTGGCTACTGTATTGCATAGCATTACTTTAAGGCAAGACGATAAAGGGGGGACAGTTCTTAAAATAATCAACTCGGCAGGCATGAGACCCTGGATTCAATCCCCAGTACCACAATAAAACAAAACAAAACAAAAAATAAAAGAATCAATTTAATAGGGAAATATAACAAAACCAAAAATAGATACACTCAATAATTATTCCTTAAGATTGCATGAAGAAAATTCAATGACATAATGCGTATAACCTGGGGACTCACAAATCCTTCCCGCTTCCGAAGTACCAGAACTCCCTGGTAACTATAGGAACCCCTGCTCTGTTTTCTTGGGAAGACAAAGTAATTTAGTACCTTAAGCCTGTGGTCTCCAAAGAAGTATGTATGGGCTCAAAGGACATATCAAAAGAGGTAATCCACTGGGATATGGGGAAAGAGTACTAGAACTTCTACTTGTTAAAAAATGGATTTACTCATACTTATTATAGATATTTTTAATTTACTTATTTATTTATTTATTGGTACTGGGGATTGAACTCAGGGTCATTCTACCTCCAAGCAACACCCCCAGCCCTATTTTTTATTCTTTATTTTGAAACAGGGTCTCACTAAGTTGTGGAGGGCCTCACTGAGTAGCTGAGGTTGTCCTCGAACCTGTGATTCTCCTGCCTCAGCCTCCCAAGTTACTGGGATTACAAGCGTGTGCCACCACGCCCGGCTATATTTTTATTTTTATCTTTTGTGGTACTAGGGATTGAACTTAGGGGCATTCTACCTCTGAGCTACAACCCCAGCCCTATTTTATTTTTTGTTTTGAAATGGGATCTTGCTAGGTTGCTGAGCGTTTCACTATATTGCTGACGCTGTCCTCAAACCTGTGATCCTCCTGTCTCAGCCTCCTATGTACTGGAATTACAGGCGTGCACCACCGGCCTGGCTATTGTAGATTTTGACTCCAGTGTCACATTACTATGTCAGATGGTCATGAGTACCATAGGTGCTAAAGGCCTTCTAAGCAAAGAGGAAGGTCCCGCATCTCTGAGGGTTAGACGGTGGTACTCTTGTTTATATAATGACTTGCAGCCTGCTGCAACACATTCAGTTCACATGTGCCAAGGTCAAGTGGATTTACAGGCTACATTTTAATCAAACAAACCCTCACCACGTGGACTAAACCTCTGCAGAAAAATGGAGATGGAACCGGGCGTGGTGTCCCACGCTTGTAATCCCAGTACTTGGGAGGCTGAGACCAGAGGATCCAGGTTCACGGCCAGCCTCAGCTACTTGGTGAGGCCCTCCACAACTTAGTGAGACCCTGTGTCAAAAATAAAGAATAAGCCGGGCGTGGTGGCGCATACTTGTAATCCCAGTACTTTGGGAGGCAGAGACCGGAGGATCCGGGTTCACGGCCAGCCTCAGCTCTCTCGCTCTCTCTCTCCCTCTCTCTCTCTCTCTTTCTCTCTCTCTCTCCTTAGTGAGGCCCTCCACAACTTCGTGAGACCCGGTTTCAAAATAAAGTATAAAAAATAGGGCCGGAGGTGTAGCGCGGAGGTAGAACGCCCCTGGGTTCAATCCCCGGTACCGCAAAAAAAAAAAAAGAAAAAAAAAAAAAA
>PVJS01014003.1:0-27025 GCA_004027185.1 Glis glis
TCTTGATGGTTTCCTTTGATGAGCAGAAGCTTTGTAGTTTAATGCTATCCCACTTATTAATTCTTGTTTTAATTTCCTGTGCTTTGGAGGTCTTGTTGAGGAAGCTTCTACCTGTGCCTATATGATGGAGTGTTGGACCTATGGCTTCTTCTAATAATTTCACAGTCTCTGGTCTAACTTCCAGGTCTTTGATCCATCTAGAGTTGACTCTGTGCATGTGTTTTTCTAACACTCTGTATCCCATCATGATTTAAAATTACAACGCACCCAATAAAATAAAATAAAATAAAAAATACACTACCTAAACTGGGCGTGGTGGTGTATGTCTGTAATCCCATTACTTGGGAGGCTAAAACAGGAGGATCACAGGTTTCAGGCCAGCCTCAGCAATTTAGCAAGGCCCTCAGCAACTTAATGAGACTCTCTTTCAAAATAAAAAAAATAAAATGGGCTGCAGGTGTAGCTCAGAAGTAGAATGCCCTTGGGCTCAATCCCCAGTACCAAAAAACAAACAAACAAACAAACAAACAAACAAACAAACAGTACCTATATATTCGTTTCCCAAGAAACATACATTTTCTTTCTTTTTCAAAGAAAAGCTATTTGAAATTAAAATGCAGATGTGGGTTTGGATCTTTGTATGAGGAGAGATATAGTCTTAAAATTTTTCTGGAACCCCTGTCATTCTTTCCTTTCCCTCTCAACTTACATTTTCACACTCTGATTCAAAATCTGCTCTTTTTTTCTGATGACCTTAGACCTTAGACCTTAGAAATTAAGAGGTTGTCCTCTTAATTTAAGTGATTACATTCAGTTAATTATAAAAATACTAGTTAAAATTCACTGAACATGTGCTGTGTTCTAGGAACCTTATGTACATAATCTTACTTAGTCCTCCCTTTGTGGGGAGGGAGAACTCTGTGAGAGATTACTATTCCGTGTTCCCCATCTTACAGAGAGGGGCTAGAGGCTTAGAAGCCCACTCAAGATCACAGCCGGGAAACAGAGGACCTGGGATATGATGATCCTCTAATTGAAGAGACCAAAGTTTAGTCACCACATACTACTTCTTTTTACCTTACCTTCAATCCCTGATTCTGTTTTACATTTTTCCAAATTAAAGCAGAATTATAGATTATAGATTAATGAGATCTAGAACCTAAACAAGCAGTAAAATTTTTAAATCAACTTTATTGGATATAAGTTACATGGAATAATGTATCACACTTCTGGTCTTGCATTTAAAGTATTTTGACAAATGTATACACATGTATAACCATTACTTTAATGTATAGAGTATTTTTAATCACTCTATAACTCCCTTTATGACCACCATAGTCAACGTCCACCTACCATTTCCAACCTTTGGCCACCACCAATCTGATTTTGTCACTATAGAGCAGATTCCTCTTTTTTAGCATTTCATATATCTTAAATGACATGGTAGGTGACCTTTTGTGTTTAGCTTTTTCTTTCAGAATAATATGTAAAAATTCATCCATGTTGACTGATGGATCAGGAGTTTATTTTTGTTGTTGAGTAATATTCGATTTTATGATTATACTACAGTTTGTTGACTTGTGGACTCTTTCTTCTGCCATCTGTAGTCTGTTTTTGAGCCCACTTCACAAATTTAATTTATTTTAGTTTTATTCTTTTGTATTTTTATAATGAATTTTAAATTTAAGGTATTACATTCTTCAGTTCTAAAATTTTTATTTGTTTCTTTTTTATGGTTTCCTTTTCTTTGCTGAGACTTTATTTATGCTCATTTATTGAGAACATATTTTCTTCAATTCTTTGAACGTATTT
This sequence comes from Glis glis, assembly GCA_004027185.1. Taxonomy (NCBI): domain Eukaryota; kingdom Metazoa; phylum Chordata; class Mammalia; order Rodentia; family Gliridae; genus Glis; species Glis glis. Next base: position 1,813 of record PVJS01014003.1, read on the forward strand.
TCCTTTAGTTGTTTGCACATATTTATTAAAGCTGCTTTGAAATGTTTGTCTGCTAAATTCAATACTTGAGCCATCTTGGAGCCACTTTATAGTTGTTTTTTAAAAAATATGAATTGTATTTCCTAGCAATTTTTGCTTATATGATGAAGATTGCTAACTATGTTCCATTATGTACTCTAACTTCTCTAGTAAAGAAGAAATATTATTTTTTTCTTTGCCATTCTAAATTCTTATCAATAAATCAATGAATTAAAACTTGTTGAGCACTTACTGTATTCTATCATTGTGCTGGGTCTGTGTAGGGGAAGAGTTGAAGGAGGATCTATTTTTTTTCTTTCTCTCTCTCTCTCTCTCACTCTCTTTCTCTCTCTCTTTCTCTCTGGTGGTACTGGAGATTGAACCCTATGGCATTCTATGTCTGAGCCACACCCCAGCTCTATTTTATTTTATTTTGAAACAGGGTCTTGCTCGGTTGCTGAGGGCCTCACTAAGTTTCTGTGGCTGTTCTCAAATCTATGATCCACCGGTCTCAACTTCCCGAGTACTGGAATTACAGGCATGGAACACCAGAGAAGTGGATGTGAGTCTAAAAATGCAAGTGCTTCTCAATGCCATTTCCCAAAGACAGATATTTAAGATCTTAGACAAATGTTGCTAATGATCTCTTCAGGTAAGTGACAACTTTAGCAATTTAAAAATACTTACATTTATAATTCTGATACTCTATAAGAAATCAGACAAAAGGTGTGTGTGTGTGTGTGTGTGTGTGTGTGTGTGTGTGTGCTACTATCTTTGTATTAACATGTTGTGGGTACCTAGCAGAAGACAGAGAGATTACTTTTCATTCATTTTCAAATAGAAATGCAGTGATCCAAAAGGGATTCATATGTGTGGCTTAAGGCATATAATAATTCACTCAGTTTTTGAAACTGAAATTTTTGTGATTCTATTCTTTTTTTTAACTTTTTATGTTCATTTATTGGTGCATTGTAAATTATAATTATACATTTTGATATATGTCAGGGTATGAACATCATACATGCACACATTGCACATTTACTTATTGTTTAATTAACCGTCAAGCAATTATGTGCTTATGTATAACAACAAAATACTGTAAAATTAGATATGATCCTAAGGGCATGGCTCACTTTTTGTCTCACACACATAGCAAATAAGTCCCTCAGGTTTCCCTTTTTCCTGGACGAGCCTCCTGGTAAGAGCCCCATAGGAGCCCTGTGCCTGGAGAGCATCTGTGACCCAGCGGCAGGTTTGCGTGCAGCCTTTGGAGGCCTGGGTACCGCTGCGTCTCTACTGCACAGAAGTAGGTGCCTGAGTGACTGGGCTGGGAGGCTGTGATGTATAGGGAGCTTTGCTGCTTTTTTTCATTAAACATGGCAGTTATTTTGTCTTGATTCTTCTTTTCTCCACCTTTCAGTAACATCATCAGGAAGATGGGATTTTCAGCGTGCTTCTGCCTGTACCAGTGTACAGAATATAAAGTCTTCGAGGAATTGCAGCTAATGGTAACATCTTCCCTCTCTTGAATGATCAAGGCTTGAGGACTCTGCTCTGGTTGTTGGCTTCTCACCCCTGATCAGAAAGACAATCAAAGGACACAGTAAACCATTAGGATATGCTCAATCTCATTAAAGGAAGGATGATTTTTCTCCCCTTCTTCTTTACTCAAAAGATAATCACACCACATAGTTATGGAGCCTTTCTACACTTCTTCATATGTCTGGTTCTCAAAAAGGTCCTTTCCAGGACAGAGAGGCGAGTCCGTTCCTACCCCCAGGGTGCAGCCATCATCTCAGGCCTCTCCTGGACCGCGCTGTGTACTCACAAGTCAACTGCCACAACAAGGTGCCTGAAAGCACTTTCAGGAGAGTCTGCATCTCTTAGCTCTCCAGCAGATCCAATGGACAGGCCAGCTTCTGAACCGGCTTCCTCAGCAGCAGTGAGGAGGAGCTCAGAATGAGGCCTAATGCAGTCATTCTCAGGACACTGCAACCTTGGAGACCACCAATCAGAGAGAGATGACAATACTTCCACTCTTTGCACACAGCTATAGTCATCTATTCAGAATACTTTTTCAACAGTGCCCCCCTGTGGCCAGGCTGAGAAAGGTTGATTACAATATCTAGGAATGTTTCTATCACTCTGAACCTCATTGTGATCTATAATTATAACACACCAATAAAAGTATATAAAAAATCTAGGAATGGAACCACCAAATGACCCAGCTATACCATTCCTCGGTATCTTTCCAAAAGAATTAAAGTCAGAATACTATAGTGATACATGCATATCCATGTTTATAGAAGCACAGTTCACAGTAGCCAAATTATGGAACCAACCGAGGTAACTGCCAACAGATGAATGGATGAAGAAAATGTGGTATATACACACAATGGGATTTTACTCAGCCATAAAGAAGAAAAATAATTATGTCATTTTCAGGAAAATGGATGGAATTGGAGAATATTTTGCTAAGTGAGATCAGCCAGTCTCAGAAATAGAGGGTTGTATGTTTTCCCTCATATGTGGAAGCTAGAGAGAAAATAGGAAACAAAAGGGACTTTACATGAATGGGGAGAGAGATCAGTAGAATAGTGGAAGGGAGGCGTGGAGGGTAAAAAGGAGAATTGGTGAAGAAAACAGTTCAGAGAATGCTATGTCTATATATGAAGGTATCACTACCAATCTCATGAACATGTATGGGGCAGGGAGAGTGGGTTGGGATCTGGAGGGAAACACACCAAGTGCTGTGTGCATGTGTGTTTGTATCACTTTGAATCTCACTATGATGTGTAATTACAATGCACCAATAAAAATATAAATGAATAAAATTAAAATGTCAAAAAATAAAAAATATGGATTTTGGCTTTTGAATAAGGGTATAAGAGAAGTCTTTTTCTTGCTATAATGAAGAGCCTATCAATACAGTATGTTAGACAGAATTATTCCAGGATCAACTAAGAGGAAAAGGACAAAATCAAGGGAAAATTTACATATACACAGATACACAGATACATATAAAATATGTATGCATGTATTAAGTGGAAGTAATCTTTCAAGTAGTAACATTTTCATTATATCATTTGCTTGTTAGATTCTTTTCAGTATTCATCATCGCCTTCAATATAGTGTATACGCATCTTATAATGGCTTATAATTTTTCACAAAGTAGTTTCTGCTTATTGCTTTACTTTTATAGTTACTGTTAATCCATTTTGAGCTGTATGCTCCAGCCATTCTGAATTAGCTTAATGTCTTTCTCCCAAACTGAATCTTCACTTTCCATCTTTGCACATTCTATTTCTTAATCTATAATGCTTTTATTTGATTTTACTGTTAGGTAACTCTTTTACATATCTTAATTTAGGCATGGCCTCCTTCCCTTTCATTCTGTTTCCAATTAGATGCCTCTGTTAGGTGGTATATTCTACTCTTCTCCTGTGATCGCTTTTATTGCAGGATATTGTAATATGCTCCACAGTATGGCATAACCCCCAAAGACAGAAACAATGCCTATTTCTTTCTAGTTGAATCTCCTGTATTCTAGTTCAAGACACATATTAGGTGTCAAATGAGTACGCTTATTTGTGGAATCTCAAGTAAATAGAGAACATACTAAGTAACTTCACAATGATTATGACTTCTCATTTGTAAATTGAAATTATGGCTACTTTGCAGTGGTGATTTGAGAATTTTATGACAATCACATATATACATATCTGTACATTCATAGCATACGTAATCATATATACACACATACATGATTGAATTACATGGTCAAACTGAAGTTGTATGCTCTAGAAATGGATATATATGTCATTCTTTTAATTTTATGTAAATGTATGGTTCATAAGCATAACCCTGACTTTCAGTCCTCAAATTCCCTGTACTCTCTGTTGCCTTGTATGTGTTGTTCCTACTTTTAAGAGCATTCCTTTCACCTCTTCTGTCTTTCAACCAGATGGACTCCTACTAAATCTTCAGGCCTGTGGCACACACGCCAGGCAGTTCCTGATTCACCTGTAAGGCTGGGGTGGGGCTGGGTCTCTCTATATTCTTTCACTCCACCCTCTGCTTTCCCAAGCTTAGCCCTTGTCTTACTTTACTGTCTGATCAGCTACCTATATAACTAACTAGACTACAAATTCAGTGAGAGAAAATACTATGTAATTTATCATAGCTTTTTTTCTCCATCATGTAACAGGGGTATAGAATTTAGCAGGCACTTAATGAAAATTTGTTGATTGACAGAATAAAACTTGAGGGCAATGACAGGAGGAATGTATTGTCGTTGCATTACTGATGAAGGTCCTTATATCAAATGCTAAGAAGTTGACTTACTTGTTCAAGATGACATGACATACTTATAGCTAGAGCAATACTAAAGAGGAACTCTTTGTCAATGCTGTTTCTCAAAAATAATAAATGAGAAGAGGATATAATAGATAGCTGAGGATGAATGAAATATAAATCAGTGTGAAGAGCTTGAACAACAACAACAAAATCAGAGATGAAATTGTATGTAGCATTCTCTTTTCTGGTGCAACTCTGTATAGCCTCTGTAGTATAGAGAAGTCATCAATATCTTCCCTTATTATAGCCTTCCGTAATCCATAGACATGAAATAGGGTAAGTCTAACAGTGATCAGAGTGAAAAATGTCCATTGCAACTGAACTTTGTAACTGTGTTTGATAATTTATAAATCATGCTAAATATATCTGAAAATAAGAAAAGCTGATTTATTGCCTCAGGGCATTATAAATAGTTTCATTAAGAAAAGGCATATGTAGTAACAAGGCTGATTATTCATAGGCACTTTCATATTTTTTTTGAAGTTGAAATGAAGTGATTTATCGAGGTTGCATTTCTCCACACCCTGTTAGGAGACAGCGACATCTCTCAGATACTCTGAGGTTTTGCTGGGGTCTGGGACTGCAGCTTTGAGTCTGGGCACAGACTCCAGATGCCTGTGGTACAGTTGCAGTTACTATCCACCGCAGCATGTAGCCGAGTTTCTGGATTGAGAATCTGAGAGCCAAATCCATACTAAGTATGAAGAGTGGTGCTTAATACCTTTTTCTTTTTTGTTCTTATTTACATGAATTACAAAAAGAATATTGGATTTTTTCCTGTCTATACCAATGTAAGCAATAAAAGGAAGTAGAAGAAATAACCACATGTGAGATTGGTGCTCTCTTGCCCTGGACATAGAGGGATCAAGGAATCTAATCCACATTGAAATTCATATCTTCATATTCTTGTTCAGAAAGATGGACTACAATGAGAGAACTGATCAATCTACAGGTTTTACCTTGTAGTTACACCATGCCCAGAATGACAAATACCTCATGAACTCACTCATATGTGAATTCTAAAAAGGTTGATATGGAAGTTGAGAGTAGAATAGTGGTTACTAGAGGCTGGGGGAGAGGGAAGGGAAAAGAGAGGGATGAGGAAATGGTGATCGATAGGTACTAAATTTTAGGTAGGTAGGAGTAAGAAGTTTTGGGGTTCCTTTGCACAGAAGGGCAACTATAGATCACAATAATGTACTATATATTTCAAAAAAAGCTAGAAGAAAGGATTTGGAATTTTTTTTTTTTGGCGGTACCAGGATTGAACCCAGGGGCATTCTACCTCCGCGCTACATCCCCGGCCCTATTTTTATACTTTATTTTGAAACTGGGTCTCACGAAGTTGCGCCTCCTCACTAAGTAAAGAGAGAGAGAGAGAGAGAGAGAGAGAGAGAGAGAGAGAGAGCTGAGGCTGGCTAGGAACCCGGATCCTCCGGTCTCTGCCTCCCAAAGTACTGGGATTACAAGCATACGCCACCACGCCCGCCTCTTGGAATATTTTTACCACAAAGAAATAATGAATGTTTGAGGAGATAGATATATTTACCCTGAGTTGGACAATACACAATGTGTACATGTATCAAAACATCACATGGTAACCATAACTGTATACAATTTTTATATGTCAAATTAAAAAATACTGTTACATGCAACAATATGGATGAATCTCATAGATGTAATACTATGTAAAAGAAGGCAGAGACATATAGTATGTACTATATAATCCAATGTGTATTAAGTTCAAGGACAGATGACCCTAATCTGTAGTGAGTGAAATCAGAAGAGTGGCTACCTCTGTGGGAGTGGATGGGTAATAACTAGGAAGGATGTGAGGGCGCCTTCCGAGGTGCTAGAAATGTTCTATTATCTTTGTCTGTGGGGTGGTTACACAGGTGTATACCTAGGTTAAATTCCTCAAGCTATATACACTTGACATTCATACATTTTACTCATTGTATGCTGTTCTTCAAGAGGAAAGTAAAGCCAGGCACGGTGGCTCATGCCTGTAATCCTAGTACTTGGCAGGGCGTGCAGGGGAAGCTGAGACAGAAGTATTGTAAGCCTCAGCAACTAGCAAGACCCTCAGCAACTTAGCAAGACCCTGTTTCAGAATAAAAATAAAATAGGGCTGGGGGTGTAACTTGGAGGTAGGATGCCCCTGGGTTTGATCCCCGATGCCAAAAAAAAAAGTCTAAAGAGGAAAGTAAAAAAAAAAAATCAGAGAAAAGGTATATACAGAGTAATAGTAATTAAAAAGAATATTTTTAAGAGAAGCAATAGAATCCATGAACTAATGGAATGCTGTCTTCAAAGTAACTTTAGATACTACTGACAAGTATGAAGTCTAGTGACATTCTCAGACCAGAATGAAGAGAACTCAAGACATTTTCATACAAAGTTTAAGAATGAGATGCTAAAAGAATGGATAAGTTTTTATTTTAAATTTAAAAGGAAGAAATGATACCCAAAGAAATGTGATTTGCAATACATTTTAATAGTGAACTTAAACATATGTCTAAAAATAGTAATAATAAAATGTTCTCATTTTTAGGCTAGAAAAAGAAGTTGGCATTACAATCAATTTTGATTTTAATAAGCCATGTATGCTTGATACAATTTTAAGTTTAGCATGATAAAATTGAATTATTATAATATAAAGCATTATGTAAGAAATAAAACAGGAATATATAAAATAATATGAATAAAATATAATAAACACAAACATATTAATAATAAATGTATAATTATATAAATAATATATAACAAAATATAATATACAGCATATCATGTTTGATTATAATTTTTATCCAACTATTGTGATATATGAATGTATTTCACATGTAAATATAAGTTATAGAATATCCATATATATATATATATATATATCCTGGATAATGGTAAGAATATATTATATAACAATAGAAATAGATGGGAAAATTTTGGGTCCAATAGAGAGCAGAATTAAGAAAGAAATTGGGTAAAAAGAAAGCCCAATATGATGTGATAGATAAATAGATCGGATTTGTGAGTCTTAACAGAGAATGTAAAAATAAAATAATTACCAGTGAAAGACATAAATAAAACATAAGAACAAAGAAAGTTTCACATTCAAGGACTGAATTATATATCAAGCACAAATCAAATAAATATGCTATATCTCTAATCAGACAAAATGTAAGGTAACAAATATTGTAGGTTCTAGTTTAACGTCTTCTACTGTACTACAAAAATGCTCATTAGAACATGCTTCAAATGTGCCACAGCACACTTCTAAACTAAATTACTAGTTGTTTCTATTAATTATAACTCAATTTCTAAATTAGAACTAATTATTACTGGAGCTAAATTACTAGCATTTTTCTATTAATTTGTGAGGTAATTTCGAAAGCAATCTCCCAAACCTGAAGCAGCCTTATTGCTTAGAATTAGTGTAAATTTGAAGTAAATGATGAGTTCTATTTGAGCACAGTTTACCCAATAGAGGATTTCATTGTCTAGACTGAGAATCTGAGTTTGGTATATTTAGTAAGCGAATGGCTCCTGTGTTTCACCCCTTCCTGTATCCATGCCTTTCATAACGGGATTTTGCAAAATCTCTAACAGAACATAGTCTGTTTACTCCATCTTCATTTCTGAGTTAGACTTACTTTGGCTAATTTGGCATTACAATTTATGATGGAGGCAGAGGTTTGAAAAGAGCTTTCAAGTCTCAGCTCTTGGTCTTATTCTTCCATGGTTGCCATGAGAATATGCCTGGCCCAGGCGGCTAGAGGATGAGGCAGATGGACCAGAGTTGTCCTAGATCAGCTGACATCCAGTTGATCTTCAGACATGAGTGAGCGCAACCAAACCCAGAAGTACTGCTCAGCTGATCCCACTCTAAATTATCAACCCATACGCTTTTGAGTAAGATATATCCTTATTGTTTTAACCTCTGAGTTTTGGAGTTATACACCATTACTGCAGCAATAGCTCTCTTCATAGCAGGAAATGTGGGTGCTTAACTAAGCATCCTATAGTGTGGCTTGGAGAAGATGAGAACACATTGCATTACAGTAGAGCAGGCAGGTCCCCTAAGGGGCTCCCTGTTGACTCCATGGCTACAGCTCTCGGATCTCTAAGTCCAACCACAATGGAGCAACTATTGAAACAATCTCCCATGTGTATATACAGGTGATAAAAGTTTGTAAGTAAGTTTCAGGCACAGAGAAGCTAACTCATATTTAATAAATAAAAAAATCTGAGTGAGCAATAGAATTATCAAAGAGTTATATGAATTGATAGTGAATGTTAGAATGGAAAACATCAAGTTATTTTTTTCTAGTTAATACTCATTTCACTACCACTCATTTGTAGAAAAGGGGAATCTCATGTAGGTAAATTTGGGCATTTAAATCACTTCAGGTTGAAGTAGAAATTGCTTATATTTTTGATGAGCTGACTACCTATTTGAGACTCCTGATTTAATAAAAGTTTGGGGGGTTTCCCACATTTTTTAAGTTCTTGTGATTCTAGGACAACTTTGGCCTGGTTCTTCACTTCCAACTTTGAGCCATATCCTAAGTTCTCAACCCCATGAATCCACCTCAACTAAGCCTCACAATGGCCACCAGTGGCAAGGTCTTTGCAACCCATGAGCTTCATGGCATGTTTTTGTTTGCTGTTATGATCCACAGAACCAAAACTTTTCTGATGGACAGTGTGTCAAATTGGCCAATGTCTGCCTGGGGAAAAAAGGACACAACAAATGATTTATTGAAGAATAGCTAGAAGTAACATTTAAGTGAAGGAACAAATGAGTGACTTGTAACATGAACATTCTCAAATACATTTAACATAAAATCACAGTTATCCAGAAGCAATAACCAGGGGTTATTTTGTTCATTTTACACAAATGAAGGCACATGATTGCCAAAACTTTCAAAGGTGCATCAACATTCACTGGAAGATCTTGTAGGAGGACCCTCATCTTCTCATTCCAAACACACAGTCTTTTCTGCTAGGATACAGGGGAGATGGGGTATCCTCATTCCAGTATCAAGGGATCATCAGAGACTTATGCTTTGGCTAAACCAGCAACCTCCCTCTGAAAGTAAAAAAGAAGAGCGATTAGACGAGCACTTGGACACTCAGGGAACTTTCCTAACTCATTTGTAAAGCTTGTCATGTATCAGTTTTCCTTTAAGCTCAACTTGCCTTGCCTACTCAAAAGCACACTCTCATATCACCACGCATAATGGAAGCAAGTGTGTGTGTCTCCTTGTCTGAACCCCAAAGCAGGTGCAGGTTTGGGTACAGGCTGCCGGTGCCTACAGAGCACTGTGTACTTGCTGCACAGAGGTACATGGCCGAGTCTTCAGGCTGGGAGGATGCAATGTGCAGAGACAGGTGCTTGGCACTTTTGTTGAGGAAAACTGTGAATCTTTCATATTTCTTTTTACTCTCAACTGAACGTATAGATGCAAGGAATGAGGGACCTTTAGCAGGGTACTTTTTGTACCATGCAAAATAGTCGAATAGATTGTTATTATAGTCACAGTTCAGAACAGAAATTCCTTTTTCTTGGACAGTCAGGAATGGAGGATTTTGTTTAACTTGCTGGTCACCATTCTTCTGTTGACTGTTTACAGCTATTTGAAAAGAGAGTAATGGAATTAAAATTTTATTCTTAATGTCTCTACAGAAAACCAGCAGGAATCAGAAAACAAGAGATTGCTCCTGAGAGATTGAACTCAGGAGCATTCTATCTCTGAGCTACAGCCCCAGCCCATTTTATTTTTTATTTTGAAACAGGATTTCTCTAAGTTGCTGAGACTGACCTCAAACCTGTGATCCTCCTGTCTCAGCCTTCCAAATGCTGGGATTTCAGGTGTGTGCCAGCACGCCCCACTTGAATTTTCTTAATATATTCAAACATCCCATCCATAACTCACAGTATGACTGAAGACACAGGACCAGCAGCGAGGCCCCCAAGAGCTTGGCCATTCCTCCTGTGAAGACTCTGGTGGTTCTGTCTCCTGTCCTGGCAGCTGCAGGTCTGACTTCAACTCCCCCCACTGCATTTATTTCTTTCCACAGATCTTTCTATTTCACCTGTGAACAGTCCGTTTGTATCTGAAGTTCTTTATCTTTGTGAAAGGAAGCACTGCCCCCTTTAGTTCACATGTAGAAAAGTTCTGAAAATGTATTTGTATTTCTGAAAGATCAATTTGCAATGTTTTCCCCATAAAACAAGTTAAAATAACAGATAAGAAGAGGAGGGAAGATTTTCAGAGATCACATAATTAGTGTGTGTGTGTGTGTGTGTGTTTGTGTGTGTGTGTGTGTGTGTGTTTTGCAATAGAAAATGATAGCTGAGAATATAAAGAAGTATGTTAGGTCAAACAATCAGCACATTGTCACTGGTTAACTTAGGCAGACACCTTATTTTAAAATATTAAAAACAATTGGTGCTTATTGGGGCCATGTAAGGTTTGATGCTTTGTTTAATAAAATGATCACAAATTTAGAACACAGAGAAAATTTTGTTGTTTTGTCTTTAATGTAATTGAATTCCGACATGGTCTTCAGATATATCAATATTTTCTCTGGCTAAATAAATGACCTAAGATAATTAAATTGGATCTAAATTATGAGTGCTTTCTTAAAAACACAAATCAATAAAAAATTATCCCCAGTATCAGATCACTCTCTGAGCTTGATTATCTGTCTTGTAATTTGGATGAGATCAGTTAGTGAGCTCTTTATTTTCAAATGAGAAAAACAATGGCACAATCTTATACAGTTGACAGACAACACGAGGCCTTGCTGTTGAAAGCTACCAGAAGATTCCAAAGAGTTAACATATTTGCTTGCCTTCATTCTTGGCTGACATGCAGTGTAGTCCTCCATAGTTTAATAATGGAAGCAGCAAGAAGAATCGATTGTACTCTTAATGCCAATCAGTAGGGCAACAAATGATTGCAGCTAATGGCCAATTCCAATGTTTGTTTGGAATTAATTTTAGCAAAAAAACATAACAAAATCATACCTGATGTACATTTTACTATGGTAATAAATGTTTTGAATTTTTATTTTAATAATAATGAAACATATTTTGGGAAGTCACAATGCCTCTATTAAAAACATATTAAGTCCACAGATTAACTGTATTTCTGGAGTATCTGGGACGTTGTCCATGTTCTGTATTATATATTTTCAGCCCATGTAATTCAGACTTCCCAGTGAAGAATTTTCACTGGTTTATTTACTTGTTTATATATCCAATTAACATTTACTTAGTTTCTATAAGGTACCTGGTCCTGTGCTTGGCTTAGGTTTTCAAATATAACTATGGAATTATCATTATTAAATACCTGGTAGTCTAAAGAGAAGGATAATGTAAAACTGCATACTTAGAACATGGCATGCTGCATGAGAGTTTTTAATGAGGAAACATAATGGCGATCAGTTAGTTCTGTTGAGGAGGGTCTCAGTGTGGAGTCAGGGAAGATCTCACAAAAGTGGAGGGAGCTCTTTAGCTGGTTTTTAGGGATGAAAGAAGACAGATTTGTTGGCTATGTAGGAAAAGGGCATTCCAGGCGAAGATATCTGCGATTTCAAAAGCACACAAGCAAATTTCAGCTAGGAGTGCTCAGGAAATGGTAGGAGTTTAGTGTCTATGCTTGGGAAGTTTATGAGCTGCGGTTAGAAAGGACAGTCGCTTGTAAATGATAAGGAGCCATGTATGGGGAACTGAGAAGGCTGGTTTTCTGTATCCAAGGAGACTCTTAGATTTAGTAGTAAGTGGCAGAGCCTTCTTCCTCACCTGGCTATTTCTACAGATGGAAGGTTGTCTCATCCTGGTCCAGATCAGCTGTAAAAATCCTTGATGCTTGCTTCTGGGATGTGTTTCAGGAGGAAGTGAAGACCTTGAAGAGGAGACTGGATGATGTAGGAAAGAACAGGGATTCCACGTGGGAACAGCTGAGAAGTACCCCCTCACCTACCCTGCAACCAGCTGAGAGGCAGAGACCTGGTATGCAAGCTGAGTAACTGCCAAATAAGATTCTGTTCCTCCTGGGATGTCAATGCTAGGCCTGGGAGAGGTCTTTATACTGTAGAATATGGGTCATTAAAGTGATGCTAAATCACATCATAGAATGAGTAGAATGACATAGAACATTTCGTTGTTGAGTGATGATCAATACAGGAGCTCATGATGGCTCAGCCACACAAGAGCGGGAGGTTCCTTTTTGAAGGTGGCAAGATCAGTCACCTCCTGCAGTAGAATGACTCCCTTCTTTGCTGGTGGTTGACTGGCAGGAACAGTCCATGCTGATCTCTTGTCTATACTATAATGTCAAGTTAGATTTGCATAGCATGGTCTCCCAGCCCAGCTGCTCAAGCATCTGTATTTGGATCAGGTATGCAGTGATTCCCAGGCCTTCATAATTTGTCTCCTAGGGTCACTCATCTGTGATTTAAGACAAACTTGATGAAAATGAAATTGACACTTTCTGAAAACAAGAGAAGCCTATTTTAAGGGCTTTTCTCTTTTTCTTTGGTTTCCACTTCTTGGTTTACCATTTCTTAGATACTTCCACTCTTCTGGGGCCAATGGTCAGATTGATTCAATAGTCAGAAAGGTATCAGACACAGTACCATATTTATCATATTTTGTGCAGCATATTTAGGAATGCAGTTTTACTAGATGCTTTGCTTTTTCCAGTTTGTGTTTGTTTCTTTTGCATTTACTTGGTGAGGTATTTTCTGAGTTTCTTGAATCAGTGAAGACTTTCATCAAATTGGGACATTCCTAGTTATTATTTCTTCAAATATTGTTTCAATACCAATCCTCTCCATGGTATCACTGCTACACAGTTTAGGTCATTTGAATTGTCTCACATCATTTGTATTCTTTGATAAACATCAGAGTATACAAATGATAACATTTTCTTTATTTGACTTAAGACATCTTATGATGATCTGTCTTTTGATTCACTAATCCGGTGTCTCCATTCCAGTCTAGCAATAAGCCTATTCAATGACTTCTTAACTTTAAATACTGCATTTTGCAGTCCTAGAGTGTCTGTGTAATTTCTTAAATGTATGTTAAGTTTCTCTTGTACCACCTGTTGAAATATGTTATTGCAATAATTTTCTGTTGAAACTTTTGAACCATTTTATTCATTTTCCAATTTTCTTCAACATAATTATCAGTTTTTTAAAATCCTTATGTATTAATTCCAAATTGGCATAATATGGGATCTATAGCTAGTCATTACTTTATCTCTTGCTTATTAACCCTTTTTCCTGCTTCATTTTATTTTTAGTAATCTGGGTAATAATAAATGGAATCTCTGGATTATTTTGTCTTTTTAAAAAAAATAACCCTTGCTAAATTGCCAGATAACTTTGATTCTATTCAAACTTATTTTAATCTCTGGGAGGGGAGAATTTTTTAAATTGCTCTTTTTTTCCTAGGACATAGTCATTACTCCTAGCATGTGGTCCTTATCCTGGTGACTCAATTGAAAGCCTGAGGTGTTTAGCACAATCTCCTCACTCTGGGTAAGCCAGAGCTCTAATGACTTCCTGCACAGTGCAGCCTCTGAAATCTCCCTGCAGCTTTTGGACCCCCAGAGGCTATTTTCTGCTAGGCTTCTGTTAAGTCTCTCTCTGAGCAGGTGAGCTTACCTGTAAGCTCAGCAAACACCCTACAAAAATGTGGCCCTCTTATATGAGGCTCACTTCTCTCCAGTATCATTTTCTCCAAATTCCAATTTCATTCATAGCCCTGATTCTGCTTTCTGTTTTTATCCACTCTTTTTGGGGGCTTCAAGTCCCTGAGCCAAAGTTTAGAAAATGCCTCCAAGGGAGAAGTGCTGAGTGAATGTGGGGGTTACTGTGCAGGCTGTTCTTCTCCCAAGGACTGTAAATTTTCACGTTTACTTTCCTTGAAAAATATGTATTTCATATGTTTTCTAGTCCACTATCAGCTACATTGCAAGGACCAGAAAATCTTTTTATTTTTTTCCCTCTAGGATACCGTTTCCTAGACACTTCCTCTCTTCTAGGAATAATTGTGATCTTTATTCAGCAGTCAGAAAGGTATCATATGCATGTACTGTGTTTATCATACCTTGTGCAGTATATTTAGGAATGCTCTCCACACTTAAGAAGGAATTGTGTTCTCTAGGGAACTAATATTTTCTTATCATTACTGAGTTGTGTGAGTCTTTTCATCATTCCTCAATGCAGGTATCCTTATCTGTGCTCTGAGCATATAAATGAGCTTAGTGATTTGAGTTCCTTGTTTCCTTTGCCTTGCCATATTATAATGCACAGACAGTGCATGTCAAGAATCTTGTTTATTTTAAGTCTGCCATAAAATGAGAGGCAGCCTTTATCATTTGGAAATTACATTTTAGGTCTTACATTTGCTATGATCAGCCTTGCTCCCAATCTCTATACGTATCTGTTCCCTTCTCCCCACTTTCTTTTGTCCTTCAGTCTGAATAACTCTTGTTAAACTGCCAAGCAGAGGCATCGCACTCTCCAGGAAACATTCTATGAATGACATCTGCTTGTTTTTATAATAGCCTTTGCTCCTTCTTTAGTCCTTCTTTTATATTACACTAACCGATAATAAAATGTGTTCTCCGCTAGAAGATGTATTCATCACGGGAAGGAACTCTTTATTTATTCAAAGCTCCCCAAACAGTACTAACAAGCATTCAATAATTATTTGTTGAATGAATGAATTTATGGAACTTGTGAGTAATTATGGGTGGAAAATGTCACCCTCACATTATAGATGAGGTACAAAGAAAGTGACTTTCTTGCTGAAGATGATATGACACCCTGGGGACTGGAAGTTAGCTTTCTTTTTTCCCTAAGGGCTTTCCAAACAGAACAAATGGAAATGATACAAATAGATACTATTGAACATGAAGAAAATTAACAATTAAGTGGTAGGAAATTGGAACAAGTCTGGCACAGTGGCGTGTGCTTGAAGTCCCAGCTCCTGGGGAGGTAGAGGCAGGAAGCTCACTTGGGCCCAGGAATTCGAGACCAACCTGAATGACATATTCAGACTCTAACTTAAAATAAATTGAAACAAAAAATAAATAAATGATTACAGAGCATAGACTTGCCTTTCCCTTTGTTACTCTGCCATCTTATGGCTTATCTTTCTTATGATTTTTCTGCATACATGAACATAATATATAGTAGGAATAAGTAGCTTTCAGGTGGAAACTATCCATTTTAACACAGAACCTTATCGCTGGACTTACGGGACACTCTACCTAGAATTGCTGACTTACTGATTACCTGACCTGGGGTTAAGGTATTAGGAGTGGGTCTGTTTAGGATAGAGACAGTTACTAGATAGCTATTAGCATTTCCAACTTTTTTGAAAGCAAAATCACTGAGTGACTGAGCACGTGCTTCTCAAAACCATGCGAGTTAAAACTAGATGTGTGTAAAAGTTACTGACATCTTTACCATGTTGTTGAGTTCTGGGTCTGCAGTCATGCAACTGGGTTCAAGCTCCAGGGTCTGGGAGGCACTGCGCCTCCACAATAGAGGTAGGTGACTGAGTCTCTGGTTGGGTATGCAGAAAGCTCTGCCCATCCTTCATGCCACTAGTACCCCTTTATTTTTGCTTTTTCTTTTCTTCCCCATTGTATGTACATTAGAAAAAGTTTCAGAAACTTTTCCCAGGGATCTGTCTGTGCCAAAGTAAGCCATTAAAAAAAAGAAAAAAAGAAATGGAGAGAAGAAAGCACAGGTTAGATTGGTGCTTCTTTGCTCTCGGGTATGGAAAGATTGATGACTCTGTTGTATGTTGAGTTGGCTGCTCTCTCCTGTCCAGAAAGACAGAATCTGATATAAGAGAGTGGATTTACCTGTAGATGTCACCTAGAAATACTATCCCCACAAAGGCCTCCGAATGAACCAGGTATATGCCTGCCCTACAGTGTCCAAGTGTAGCTTATTTAGAAATGTGTTCTGCAGGAATCAGGAGATTCAGAACAATGGAAACACAATTCTCTATACACAGGCTCCTGCTGCCACTCCAGGGTTGGGTTAGGTCTTCAGCTACCATTTCATGTGCAGGCTGCAGGTGTCTGGAGAGCACTGTGCCTCCACAGCGCAGAAGTAAGAGGCTGAGTCCCCAGGCTGGGAGTCTCTGATGTACAGTTGGCTATAGCGCTCCTTAGTATTGACTATGGATTTCATTCTTCCTTTTTGCTTCTCTCCTGAAGCTAAATAAAATAAGGATATAAGGCGTCCTCCAGAATGTTGTTGGAACCACTGTACACGGGTGATGGAGAGAGAACAATTGCACCTGAGGGAGACGCTTCTCCCCTCTTGGAGGTTCAGGACCCGGGGACTCTGATCCACCTTCATCTGTGCTCTTATGCCTGTTGAAAAGGAGAAAAAAAAAAGACACAGGTGAGGGCCATTGCAGATTTGCTGTAGCCTTTTCCAAGTGTAGGCAGTTTCTCTCCAGTTTCCTTCCTCATGGGAGAGGACACAGCATGACACACTCGTGTTCTCTCCCTTCCTCCATCTCCTCCTTCCCCGCCTTCCTCCTTTCTAAATTCACTTGTGATATTCCTCTAAGTTCCCTCTGGGATGTTATTAACTCACAGCAAATCTGTATCCACAGGAGGCTCAGCAAGACTCCTATTTGTGTCTTCATGATTCTTTGCTGTAGGAACACACCTTGTTGTCAGAGTGTCTTCAAATATTGACATGTATCATATTTTGAATTTGTAATTAAGTTTCTTCCTGTAACAGATCACTTTCATGAGACAGAGTCAGCAGCAGTCACTTCTAAGCTTTGTCACTGAGCTTTGTAGTGGCAGACTCCACCTACCTGTGGTTAACCTTCTATGACACCCTGTGGGGTGTGTGTGTGTGTGTGTGTGTGTGTGTGTGTGTGTGCGTGTGTGTGTGTGATGGGATAACAAAGGTCTATCTTTTTAGGGTTTAAGAATCCTTCTTTTCAGTAAATTTTGGGTGTATGTAGAATAATTTGCATGAAGAACAAGGACTCAGTAGCCTAAAGGGAGAATAGAGAAACAGTATATATCTGCGAGAAGTCAGAAAAAGATATTGGCCAAGCTAAAATCTGGGAGGGACATGATTAGGCTGAGAAATTTTTCTCAGTGGTGAATAATTCCTATAAAAATTATACTCAATTTCCTTTTTTATATTCCATGTATCTTAACATATTGAATTTATGCAGTCAAATGATAAAATCACAGTCTAGGACATGTGATCTGTGACATATATACTGATCATCAAATTTTGATTCTATTCTATCAATTTAATATTTAACCTATAGAAGATTAGTTTCAACCAGGGGCTAATCGTCCTCCCACCAGGGGGCACCTAGCAGTGTCTGGAGACACTTGTGTTTGTCACAATTAAAGGTGTGTTACTGGCATCTGGTGAGGAGAGGCCAGGGATATTGCTAAATATCTTACAGTGCACAGGAAAGCCCCTGTCCCAAATGCTGAAATAATGCTGCCATTGAGAAACACACTAGACAATACTCTTCGTTTACTTTTAATTTCCTGTCCTCGAGTTTCTGATCTAATATGAAGTATAGGAATGGTTTAGTGAAGATTTACAGATAAGGAGAAAAACTCATATTGGTCCTTGTTACTAAGAAATATGGATTCATGAAGCAAAGGTAAATAAACATGAAACAAATGTTTTGTTTTAATCTCAAGCTTTGTTTTGAATCTTGGAGATAGGAAAACAAAATCGGTGGTAAGAATGTAGGATCATGTGTGTTATTGTGCATTTTCTGGCCCACATTCTCTGTTGTTATGCCCCCCGACCCTCACCCTCAGTCTAAATTATTAGCCCTCTTCATATTTCATAGATTTTCATTCTGCGTTCAGTCATGAATCCTCCTGAAAGCCCGAAGAAACTTTTCCCTGATTAGAGTGCCCCCGTGTGGATTAAAACCTAGAGCTAATGGCGCTCCCAATACAATAACGCAGCCACCCTCGCTGGGTTTTGAAAACTGGTCTTGAGCATCAACAGTGTGTTTTCAGGAAGCCATTGAGTGACTCAGGAGCATGGAGATTGTCAATTGATCTTGGAAATTACTACCCCGAGCAGAAGTCATAGGTCAGAGGATTCTTCAAGTTGTTATTCTGAGAGCGATGGCTGTGGGAACCAGTCCATGACCTTGGCCACCACCAGTGAGTTCCTTGGAAGAAGGAGCTGTGTCATTTCCTTATGCAAGGTACTGAATACATGGCAGGACACAAATGAAAAGCTGCGTGTACTTTACGGAAGCTCTGATTCCCACTTTCAATTTTGAATATTTTAATCCGTTATACTACCGTAAATCACAAAATCTGCTAATCTGCACAATAACACTGTGAATTAAGTATTTATGCTTACTTTGTACAGTCTGTAAGAGAAAATTTGTGTTCATAAAGGTAATATAAAATTCCCAAAGTTACACATCCGGTGAACGGCAGATGCCCCTTATTTTTCCCAGTGTCTGTGTCGTTTTCCAGGGACAGAGAGACTTGTAAGCAGAGTGATTATGAAAAGACCCTGGGCGATGTTGCTGGGGAAATGAAAACAACACCTCCTGCCAGCCCACGACACTTCTTCACAAAGGTAGAGGAGAAAGAAAACAGTTTATTATTGAATAAGCATTAAACCAGAATGTGATGCACATCACGGGCGATCCCCTAAAGATATGGCAACCACAGAAACAAATCTTTTTCTATAGCCACGCAAATGCACAAAACTGCATAAGGGTCCTCAGGATAAGCAATAATTGAGTCCTCAAGTGAGAGGACTTGACAGCACACTTGTCACATGTAGCTCTTCTTCAGTTTACCTGGTAATTGAGGCAGCCAGCTGTGCTTTCTAATTGCCTTTATCTGAAGAAAAAAGATGTCTCAAAAGGAGGCAGGTCTTTGTTTGGAGAATGCACCAGTAAGACTTGACCCCTCCCCTCCCGCAGGGAGGAGTACTCAGATTACAGACTGGGAGATGGGCACTGCAGCCCCTCGATTACATCCCAAAAATAAGGTTCCCAGGTCCTTGAGAAAAACAGGCCTGGGTTATAAAATTGGTAAAAGCCTTATTTAGTTTTTTAAAAAATTTATATACATCTCAAAGGGACAGAGAAAGAATTCACAATGACAAGTTTTCTAAAGTAAGTGCTCACAGAAAAGGGAAGGGGATAGAGCTGCCTTTCCCTTTTGGCACCAGGGAGAATTAAAATTGCTTTCTCATTCTTAATCTGTATTTGCCCTTAAAATCTTCACAGTGACAGTGCCATGTGATAAACCTCTATCATATGCTTTTGAATGGGTGACTGGTAATGTGAGGTTAAAAAACAAGGTAAATAAACTTTGGAGTCCAAATGTAAGAAAAAACATGAGACTATGATTATTAACTATATACATGAAAATTGATATTGTCTTGGTTAAAAGACTTAGGATAAAAATATGGATTCCACAGTTTTCCATGAGTGTAAAAAATTTATATGGGAATTTTAAAATGATATCTCTCTAAATGGAAGGTTTTTTCCTCCATAAAAATTAAAGGAGCTGGGCGTGGTAGCACATACCTGTAATCCCAGTACTTGGGAGGCTGAGACAGAAGGACCACAGGTTCAAGACCAGCCTCAGCAACTTAGCAATTTAGCAATACTCTCAGCAACCTAGGGAGACCCTATTTCAAAATAAAAAAAAATAAAAACCAAAAGGGCTAAGAGTAGCCGGGCGTGGTGGCGCATGCTTGTAATCCCAGTACTTGTGAGGTGGAGACCAGAGGATACGGGTTCGTGACCAGCCTCAGCTACTTAGTGAGGCCTCTTCAACTTCATGAGACCCACTTTCAAAATAAAGGATAAAAAATAGGGCCGGGGGTGTAGCTTGGAGGTAGAACGCCCCTGGGTTCAATCCCTGGTACCACACACACACAAAAAAAGGGCTAAGAGTGTAGCTTGGAGGTAGAATGGCCCTGGGTTCAATCCCCAGTGCCACACAAAAGTTATAGGATCATTAACACTTCAAGAAATATATATCATGAGTATAAATGAGGACCCTTCTTTATGAAAGCATACCATTTTGATCATATCTCTTTTCCTGTACTTATACATGGGAACAAAAAAAAAAAGAGCCATTTTCTGTCCACCTTACCATCGGTAGGAATGTGTTTAGCTGTTGTAGCAAAAATATCAACCCAGTTATGGTTTATTAACATTTTTCATGCAAAAATCATCTGGGGTGAGATTTGACTTAGCAGCTAAAGGTCTACAGACATGGGTGTGGGAATGGGGTTGTGCTTGTGCTTTACTTGATGGTAAAGCTATTACTCCACGCTTCGGGAAGAAAAGAGGAGGATGGGCAAGGGGACGGGATGATGTGGTGATTACATCAGGAAAGCAAAAGCTTTATAGGAAATCTCTAGCAGATTTTTTATTATGCCTCATTGGTCAGAACTATGGTATATGGCAATCCTTAGCTAGAACAGAGGGTGTGAAGTGAGGTGTTGTTTTTTTTTTAAATTGGGATAGTGCTACAAATCAAAATAGAAAGTTCTATCAATAAGAAAGCAGAAGAATGGTGACTAGGTGGGCAAATCACAGTGTCTGCTTTCCTGAATACTATCGTGGGGACCCAGAACATTAAGCAGAGAATGAATTCTTGAGTAGTCAGGGCAGATTTTATAAGAGGGATTACATTTATTTAGGGACATTTATGACATTGTAGATTGGGACATTTATTGAGTACATAGATTGTGCCTGGGACATCATGTAATTTTATTTAATTCATGGAAACTTGACAAGACAAGTGTTCCTATTAACATGTATTTATCAGGACATTTAGATAAAGATAAATTATTGCCCAAGGACAAAGAACTGGAAAATTCCAAAGTCGGGTTTGAACTTGGCTTATTATTATTCTAAAACCCATGTGCTTTGTGGTATACAGTCTTGTCTTTTATAGAATATAAGTGGGGATTTTTCAAGTATAAAAATAGTCAGTGAGAGGCTTGTCAGGTGGTAGAATATGCCAACTTCTATCTTCTTCAGCTCTTGAAACTTGAAATTACTGATAGCTGCCATTCAAAGTCTACTCCCCAAGCAAGTCCCTTGTAAACACAAGCCACTGTAGCTAATGCTGAGGCCATCTCAGAACCACTGACTGGGGATATTGCTTTGGGATCATGGTTGGATGTTACTGAGGTACATTTTGGGCATCTTCTACAAAAAAAATAGTAACTTTCTTCTAATTATTTTTTATTATACTTCTGACTTTTACTCCAGCTTAATAGGCCAGGAACACAGCAGTTCTGACATCTCCAGAGTACTAGAATGAAGCTGTGAACCTATCCATTTGTGTCCCCTGTACTATTTCTGGCTGTGGTCTCTGGGAAAAAGGAATAACCAAGCAGAACCATGGAGCTCTCTGATATCTTCCATTCGTTCCTCCATATTGACCCCATCTCCTCCTACTGCTGAGTCTGGGGACTGTATGCACATATTGTTACTGATTCTAACAGCGGGCCACATCTCCAGACTTGTGTCTTATAGCAGAGAGGTCTCATTGTCTGGTATTTGAGAAATGTTTCCTGGAAAGGCAGCTGAAATGGGTCCATGAGAGGCTGCGGTTGTTATCCCTGCAGTTGTTCATGCCAAGAGGTGTGTGAGGAGCTGGAGGCTGTGGCGTGTGACTGGGGCCTGCAGTGGGGTTTGTGCCCTCGCACAGAGGTAGATGCCTGCATCCCCAGGCTGGGCCGCTGTGATGTGCAGGGTACTGCCCTTTCTTTCTTTGCCAAACGGAGCAGTTAGTCTCTCCTGTTCCTTCACTTCTCCGCCCTTCACTAATGTCATCAAGAGGACAGGACCTTCCCCGGGCTCTTGTCTGTACCACTGAAAGTTGAGGAAAACGCTTGAGATGTTGCAGGCCACGGTGAAAGCCTCTCCCTCCTGGATGCTCTGTTCCCACTGCTGGGTGCTCAGCCCTGCTTAAAAACAAAGCAGAGCCGGGTGTGGTGGCACATGCTTGTAATCCCAGTACTTGGGAGGCGGAGACCAGAGGATCTGGGTTCGCGGCCAGCCTCAGCTACTTAGTGAGGCCCTCCGCAACTTAGTGAGACCTGGTTTCAAAATAAAGAATAAAAAATAGGTCCGGGGGTGTAGCTCGGAGGTAAAACGCCCCTGGGTTCAATCCCCAGTACCGCAAAAAAACAAAAAACAAAAACAAAAACAAAAAACAAAGCAGAAAGCAGTAGGGAAGAGCATTAGGGATTCTTTCCCAACTCATTTATTTGTTTGCATTTTTATGCTTTTATTGGTGCCATATAATTATACATATAGTTAAGTTCAAAGTGACACAAACATACATGTACACATCACTTGGTGTATTTCTCTCCTTAAACCCCCCACCCCCCGCTCCCATTCCCTCTCTCCCCATACATATTAGTGAGATTGGTAGTGATACCTTCTTGTATGGATCTAAACTGTTTCCTTCCTCAGTCCTCATTTCTCCTTCCTCCCCTGATCCCCTTCCACTATTCCACTGGTCTCTCTCCTCATTTGATTGAAGTCCATTTTACTTTCTGTTTTCTCTCAGGCTTCCACATATGAGAGAGCCTTATGATTTGACCCTTGACTTTTTGAGACTGGCTGATCTCACTTAGCATAATATTCTCTCCATCATGCAATGGATAGCACATTGGACTTCTTCCCCAATTTAAAATGATTTTCCTTCCTCCTACCTCCTTCTCCCTCTGTGGCTCTTTCTCTTTCTTCCTTCTTTAATTCCTCCTTCCGTGCTTTGCCATTAAATAACTCGCCCTCAGACATTGTCTATCTCCTTAGACTTTCTGTTAATTTAATTGGGAATCGTTTGAACTCACATGCCACTTGAATCCAAAGGACCAACAGGGAGAATTTCAGAAACATTTTTTCTTCCCATCACGCGATGGCCAAGGTCACTGACTTTAGCTGCTTCTGAAAGTGGCTTTTCTAGGTTGGCGAGGATGTCACCACCCACTCTGATCTCAGGCAAGAGGCAGAAGCATCTGTGTGGCAGCCAATTGACTCGATCGCCCTCTGCCTCCCCTCCCCCAACCCCAGGCTCTGCTTTGACTCTGCGAAGGATTTTGCATTTTGAAACACTACCATCCTGTGGCGAGATAGAAAAGTGATTTGTTCTCAACAATGCTGTTTCTCCAGATTTCACTTGCTATGTCTTTATATCTATATGTAAGTAGAAAGAGTCTAGTGACCTTCTTAAGAAATGGAAAATATCTCCTTTTAAAAATCATCTGAGCTGGGTGTGGTGACACACTCTTTTAATCCCAGTACTTGAGAGGTTGAGACAGGAGGATTGCAGGTTTCACCGCTAGCCTCAGCTACTTAGTGAGGCCCTCCGCAATTTAGAAAGACCCTGTTTCAAAATAAAAAAATAAAATAGGGCTGGGGGTGTAGCTCAGAGGTAGAATGTCCCTGGGTTCAATTCTCAGTATTAAAAAAAAATCATTTTGAAGCCAGCATAGTAGAATAATAGAAGATAGTGGAAATATCACCTTATCAGTTCTGGTATCTTCAACAAGCATGCTGAGCTCTGTAATGTTTGTGAAAGTATAATTTGGAGAGGCGTGTATGTGGTACATGAAAAATATTATATTTTCAGGGTCATGTGGCATGGGTAAATACCCATGTCACAGACCTATTTTTTTTTTTTTAGGAACTCGGTACTGAACCCAGGGGAAATCTATCTCTGAGCTACATCCCCAGCCCTATTTTTTATTCTTTATTTAGAAACAGGGTCTCACTAAGTTGCAGAGGGCCTCACTAAGTAGCTGAAACTGGCTGCGAACTTGTGATCCTCCTGTCTCAGCCTCCCAAGTATTGGAATTACAAGCGTGCACCACCACGCCTGGCTACAGACCTATTCTTTTACTACATTAAAGATGAGTATTCCTGTTGCATATTACTTAATTTAGAATAGTTTTCTGATATCATACTGCATCACTCTACCATCAGGTCCCTGGTTCAAGCCAGGCAAAGCCCTCGCCGCACTGTGCTGTCATTGTACTTGTTGGACTCACTCTAAAAGTTCCCTAAGGGAAAGGTTATGCTTTTTTTCACTCATGCGACTCCAGCAATTGCTAGGAAGAAAAACTTCAATACATAGTAAATAAGTGTTGAAATAATGTGTAAACATGCATGTGTGTGCATTTGTAAGAGTGATTCAAGGGTATAGATATTGTGGTGAGGGTGTACCATGTATTCGAATATCAAAAAATATCTACATAAATGAGATCATTATTGATTTAGCTATTGTCCACGGTCATCAGTAAAGATAATCAGTGCTGGTCATTTGGCTACTTTTCAATATCCCAAATGGGAAAATACTAATGCATATGCATTTTCTTTTCAAAATATTGTCTCTTTGTTGGATGTGTGAGAATCCAGATTACTGAAGTAGAGTTAAAACAGAAGGGCCACTCTTTCAGCCTTACAGGAACAATAAAAGGGCTGCTCAAGGATCACAAACAATTGGCTGATTCTTTGGCTCATCTTCTAACACACAGCCTTTACATACAAATATGGATTTCTCTCCAGAGTAGATTAACTGATTTAGCTTCAAGAAAGAGATGAGAATAACTTTGATACTGGGAACAACTTTCACAGCCATTATCCTGGCTGAGAGTTTAGAATAATCATTTTTGGTGCCTGAATCTCCTAACATTATCATCCAGAAGAAAACTCATGCCACGCCAGGCGTGGTGGCGCACGCTTGTAATCTCAGTACTTTGGGAGGCAGAGATGGAGGATCCG
>PVJS01014003.1:27125-41214 GCA_004027185.1 Glis glis
AAAAAAAAAAAAAAAAAAAAAAGAAAACCCATGCCACAGTTTACAAACAGGGTAGAATTCAGAAGAGCGTGATTGGAGACACATGTTCCTCCTGGGTTATGACCTAAGTAAGAGTGGTCATATATAAGAGAAAGAAACACAGTCACAGATTAGTTTGAGGGATATAATGAACTAGAAACACCTCCCAGTAAGCTGTTTCTGGCACAAGCCAGTTCTTGTTGATCAGGACCCTTGTCAAAGTGCAGTGGGGCCTAACTGTAGGTCCATTTAACCAGTGTTTCTTACTTATATGGCTGGGATAGTAAAAAGAGCTGATTTTAAAGAGACTAATAGGAAATGGCCTGTATTCTTCAGGAACTTGTGATAGGAAGTAAAGAAAGAAAAACCAATAATATTTATGGTATGATAGATATGTGCCATTGCAAAACTACCTATAAAATGCTCAGAGGAGGGGACAAATACCTGTAATTTAGATAAATTGAAAAAAAGCTTTTTTAAAGGATACAACATGAACTATGAATAGTGAGTAAGACTTTGCCACGTTTATAAAGGAATAACATAAAAGAAGAAAGTATCAGAGAGAGTAGAGTGGGTTTGTTTGACTGAAATCATGGGATAACAATGGGAATGAGTGTGAAAAGTCACTGGGAGTAGTGCCCACATGAACTTTGAGTTTTACTTTTGGGTAATGGGGCATTATAGAAGGCTTTGAAATAGCATAGTGGTCTAATCAGATGTGTGTTTAAGAATGGCAACTCTGGGGGTGACAACAGATTGGTGAGGTGTGAACTAAGTTAAGAAATATACTTAATAAGTTCCTCCAATTAATTTGTAAGATACAATGAGATCCAGGATCAGAATATTAACAAGGGGGTTGAAAGGGAGTAGCTGAACATGAGAAATATATTTTTCAAGTATTAATGTGACTTCACGTATCAGTCAACTCTGACCGTGGCAATGCTTCATGCAAACAATCTCAGAACCTTAGTGGAGGAGTGTTAAATTTTGCCTAAATGATTTAATATTGGAATCAGACAAACCTAGATAAAAATTCCAACAATGCCATTTACTAGCCAGATCACATGGAATAATTTACCAAACCACTCATGTAATAGTTTCACGAGCAATAGAATGTGGTTTACATGACTTATTCCACAGGTGATGGATCCTGAGGATACATGGGTGCTACGTATACAAAGCACATTGTGTTTGGACGATCCCTGAAGTTCAACTCTGCTCCTCATTATCAGGCACTTAGCAGAAGACCTCACCCAGCTAGGTCCTATCCAGAAAAATTCAAGAATACATTACCACCATCAGTCACATGCATCCAAAGTGCCAGGGTATATGATATACTGCTCTGTAGCAATGAATCTTGCACATTTCCTTGACCCACTTCCTCAACTCTCCTATTGAGTATTTTTACAAGCGTGACTGTGCCATACCCGTTGGCCTCTTGGGAAGGTCTTTGGCAGCCTCTGTGCACACACCCAGTGTGAAGCTGCAGATCCAAGCTGAGGCTGAGGACTTCCCCATATGTCTTGGCCAGGTATCCAAACTTAAGACATCCCTGAGTTCAGAACTATTGAGATCTAACACTTCCAGAAAGAGATTATATGATTATAAACACAATCCAACCTAAGTGTCACTCTTCCCAATACAAGCCAATAAAATATTTAATACAAGCCAATTCAATACAAGCCAATTAAACTGTAGTGTCGTGAAAATTTGTGAGTGGAAACACAAACATGACCATCTTAGGGAGATTCATAGATGTTTAAAGTATTATCCAATATGCTCTGACCTACTTCTGTTAGGTGTGTATTCCAAATAGAAAGATTCTGTTTTTAGGTCCACGGGGCCCCAATAGTCTTTTGCAAGGATTGAAACTCTCCTAATCATCAAATAGCCATCCCCCTCTTGGGTATTACTAATTCTTAGAGAGTTTTCAGGAAACAATGACCTGGTCCCTGCTTCTCTGGGACCCATAGACCCATCTCTTTTCTCCTGGCAAAGCTGCTTTTTCCTTCGTATTTCTTATCACCAACGCTTTCCACCTCCTCTATTTCCATAAACCAGTACATCTCTGATTGAAATTGGGTTTTGCAAAACAAGCCGGAAGACCCTGTAGGAAGCTTGCTTTCTTTGCAGAGCTGGAAAATGGACCCAGGGTCTTATGCATGCTAGGCAAGCATTCTACCACGGAGCTACACCCCCAGCCCAGCAGCTTCCTGTCTTGCCAGACTGATGATCACGTGTTAAAGCACAAAGATATCACCTGCTTGAAAAGAGGTGAGAAAGAAGAAGAAACATAAGGAGAAATAAAATATAAATTAATACATCAAAATAATAGCAAATTATCTATCTATATGCACACAAACACACATATATACTTTTCCATTATATCAAGTTTTAAAAACTTTTTACAAGAATTTTAAAAGTGATATTTTGTTGGGCCCTCCACCCAGTGCCATGAAAGGGCCTGGTGGACTAACAGCAGCCTGCTCTAGAGTACCGGGCCGGCGCTGGCGGACCCCTCAGAGGGAGGTCCCGCGGTTAACCTCACCTAACCCCAGGAGGGCTATGATAGGCAGTTACCTCCTTCCGTGCTCACAGACGACAGGTGCCTTCGCCTATGATAGGTTACAGGGGGGCGTAATGACCTGACCGTCCCGTGCCATTGGTCCCCACCTTATCGCCCTGGAATTTCCTTTATGGCCTTTACTTTAAAAGTGCGACTGTCTTTCTAAATAAACGAGTTCTTGCTTTGACTTGGCTCCCGGCTCCGGGGTGTCTGTTCGAGCCGCGACACTCACTCACTTCCCTGCTCAGCTCGCGCCGCTGCTCGGGCCGGATCCCGGCAATATTTTATTTTATTTTATTTATTTATTTATTTTGCGGTGCTGGGGATTGAACCCAGGGGCATTCTACCTCCACGCTACACCCCTGGCCCTATTTTTTATACTGTATTTTAAAACTGGATCTCACAAAGTTGTGGAGGGCCTCACTAAGTAGAGAGAGAGAGAGAGAGAGAGAGAGAGAGAGAGAAAGAGAGAGACAGAGCTGAGGCTGGCCACGAACCCGTATCCTCCGGTCTCCGCCTCCCAAAGTACTGGGATTACAAGCGTGTGCCACCACGCCTGGCAAAAAGTGATATTTTATATACAATTTTCTTTCATCCATATCTTTTCTTTTAAATTATGTTAATTTGTCTTCTTTTAGTTTGATTAATTACTTCAATAAAGAGTTTTATCTAATTATTCCATGAACCAAATTTTTAAAAAGTATTCTACAATTCTATTTCTTGTTTTCGTTATCATTGTTATGCCTTCAGATTTATCAATATCATCTTCATGCTTCCCTTAGATTTGTTTTGTTTCTCTTCTCATCTCTTGAATTGCATGCTTACTTAACATTTCTTTTTCTTTACTGGTAAAGAAAGTGATGGTAAATGACAGATTTTAATATCATCATTGGTATCATTATTAGCTGGTCACTAAAACAAAGAAGCCCATCTTAGCTGGGCTTTCTTTTAAAAAAGAAAAAAGAAGAAAAGAAAACAATCTGGCCTTGGGAACATGTTTTTGTGTGCATTTCTTCCTCTGCCTTCCCAGGCTGCCATCCATTTTTGTCATGGGGATATTACATAGGAGCAGCCTCATCTGTCACTCTCTGTGCCTCTCAGAGCACAGCCATGTACAGTGGTATCTCTCTGGTTCACTCTGGGAAGTCTCAGGCTGCTGGACTTAGTGTCTAGAACAATTGAAAAACTCTTCATGTCATTCGTCACAGGACGCTTATATCCTTGAATCAGAAAGTCCCCTCTTTGGAAGGGAAGCTTTGAATCCTAGACTATGTTTTTCTTAGCTGCTAAGCTGCGACTGCAAAGTCTGGGTGATTGCAGTGAGTGATGAGGGATCTGACTGCTGACCTCAGGAAGGGATGGGCTGTGGCACAGGAACTTCAGAGTGAATTGTTCATCCCCAGGAGAGAGGCACAAGTGGGACCTGGCTTCCCCCCCACCCCACCCCAGAATGGAACCTGTACTGGGGTATTGGGACTTGTCCTTGATGGGATATATGATCCCGGATTACACATACCCAAAAATCTGACATGGATTAGGGAAAGGATAAGATGACTTTAAAGGAAAAGGATCTTAGGGAATTCTTCATTCAATGCAGAAGTGATTCAGAGAGTCACCTACTGAGGAAGGGGCATCTGAAAGAAACAGGAAGCTCTCATGGTCCCCAAGGTCTCCAGGCCCCATATCTCTTTGCTTGGGACCTCATGTATTCTCTGTTGTGTCCGCAGTCACAGATCCCCACACAGAAATAGGGCCTTTATGATATGTATAAATGTCCCTGCTATCCTTTCTTGCCTAGTATCTCCTAGCTCAGCTCTATATCTTGTTCTGACTTTTGCTTCTATCATTGAGTTTTTCTACAGAATTCTTTCTGTCCTTACCCTATCAATCTGACTGTGCTAAAATGTGTCAATCCTTTCCTAATTCCCATATTAAGATCCGCCAGGAAAGACCCTGCTGCCACAGAACATGACAGTGGGAGAGAAGAGTCACGAGAAGTTGTTGTAGAGTGAGGTTTTAGCAAAGGAAGCTCACATAGGCTAGGAGCAAACTGCCAGAGTCACCTTCCTTTAAATAGAGTCTCACTTCCTGCATAGTGGAAACATCTAGCTAACTATCCTTGTCTCCTCTCTTACCAATTGGCTTAAATAATTGCCCTGAGACTAAAGAAGAAACTTTCCACAAAGTTGGTGAGTGGAAGGGAAGATGTTGTGTCCACGGTAAACAATCAGGGATATGCCAGGACAGAAGAGAAATGATTTTCTATTTCATCAGTACAAGGAGAAATAGCTGTAAAGAACGCAGCATTTATAACCCTGCAGAGAGATGTAGACTGGGTCTAGGACAACAAATCAATCAAAGGTTAGAGAATGTCGCGCCAGGTTCTCGTCTATAAGATCTGTGCCCTCAGGTTCAACAGACACCAGGGAGTAGTATATCTATCTGTGTGACTGAAAATCTAAAGAGATAATATATGTTTTGTGGTTTCAAAGTGTTCCCCTGATTTCTCTCTTTCCCTCTACTTTTCTTCTATTCTACCCATCCTTTACTCCCAATGTATGTGTACATAAAATACAATCGGTGCTGTCATAAATTTAAAATACTGGGCTTAAATGTTATAGTTATGTATTCAAAATTCAGCTTCCTTTCTGTAATGTACTGGATGTGTGATAATGGGAAAATTATTTATGCTTTCTGGCCCTTCATTTATTTATCTATAAGAATTCATTAGATGTCTACAGTATGCTAGATAAGCCCTT
Organism: Glis glis; assembly: GCA_004027185.1. Lineage (NCBI taxonomy): Eukaryota > Metazoa > Chordata > Mammalia > Rodentia > Gliridae > Glis > Glis glis. Next base: position 32,469 of record PVJS01014003.1, read on the forward strand.
GAAAGATATTTTCTTATTTGATCTTTTGATAGGATGATTATTATGATGACTCTCAGCATACAGATGATAAAATGGTTTAAAATGTTGATTAACTTATCTACTATAATTCAACTGATAGCAGAGTTGAGAGTCTACCCAATGCATAAATCTACACATTTAAATGACTTGTATTGATTTACCTAACAGTAATTATTTCTACTTTCCATATTACTATAATTAAATTACATAGCATAAAGCCAGGAGTGGTGGCATACACGTGTAATTCCAGTACTTGGGAGGCTGAGACAGGAGGATTGCAGATTTGAGACCAGCCTCAGCAACTTAGGGGAACCCTGTTTCAAAATAAAATAGGGTTGAGGGTGTAGCTCAGAGGTAGAGCACACCTGGGTTCAGTCCATAGTAACACACACACACACACACACACACACACACACAAATTACATAGCATATGTAAAATCTTGCACAATACATACTGCATAGTAAATGCATAATCAGATAAGTGTCCACACAAAACAGTTAAAGAGAGTAAGAAAGTAAGATATGATCTGAAATGGTTGAAGTAAATATTTTCTGTAAGATGGAACACATAGAATTGATTTTTTAGCTTCTATATTAAAATTGATTTTTAAAAAGTTAATAGGCTATTTTAAAGCAGATTTAGATTTACAAAAAAAATTGAGCAGAAAGTGTAGAGAGTTCAGATACACTCCCTCTACACCGCCCACAGGAAAAAATTGATTTTTAGACTCTCACAGATCAAGTAGAACACAGAAAAGCCGATGTGTTCCAGCTCTCATGCCCTCTAATGCTTCTGACAGTTCAATGAGATTTCTGCGTGTCGTTACATTGGTATATTGGGATGCACTCGGCACAAAGTAAAGAGAAAATGGGCAAATTGTCATGGGAAAGGGCTCCCCACTCCTCGGATCCACTGCATTCTGCACCTTGGGGCTTATCACATGCTAGTCACAGCCAGTGCACAGCCTGGCCACAGTTGTGGCTCGCTCTCAGCCTCGCCATTTGTTCTTAGGAGGCCTGACCTACTGTGTGACTTCGATAGTCTTCTGCGTGTGCTTTCAAAGGCCATGCTGCTTTTATAGCAGCATCGTTCCAACAGTTAGTGTTGGTTCCATAATTTGGCCATCGTGAATTGTGCTGCTATCAACATGGATATGCATGCATCGCTATAATATTCTGATTTCAGTCCCTTCAGAAAGATACCCAGGAGTGGTATAGCTGGATCATATGGTGGATCCATTCCCAGTTTTCTGAGGAACCCCCACACTGATCTCCATAGTGACTGCACTAATTTTCAATCCCACCGACAGTGTAGAAGAGTTCCTATTTTCCTACATCCTCACCAGCATTTATTGTTCTTTGAATTTTTGATGATTGCTACTCTAATTGGGGTTAGATGGAATCTCAGTGTAGTTTTGTAGAATTGATCATAATTTAATATTTGAGCATAGGAGAGCAATATAAGTTGCTCTCCTATGGAATTTAAGCAATATAAGAGGCATAACATTTGTAGCTGAGTGCCTAGTGCAGTAACAGCAGAGAATATTCCTGTTTGCCTGAACTCAACAAAGAGGAGAATTTCTTCTATTGCTGGGATTTTCTTTTTCTTTTCTGTGTAGGGCATTACTGGACACACACCCAAGGAGGGGATGAGTTATACATTTGAGACTTCATTCTTTTCTCTAATAAAAACATGTACTGTTATCAACTTTTTAAAAGCATTGCTTTATGTAGTTTCTGTTGCTGTTGTTGAGTGGAATGTTCTAAACATGCCAACAATATCAACTTGGTTGATAGTGTTAAGCAGATGTGGTGTATCTTGGTTGATTTTCTGACTAATTATTCTACTATTTACTAAGAATAGAGTTAAAATCTCCAAGCATAATTGAGAAATCTCCATAATGTTTTCTATAGCAGCCACACCATTTTACAGTTAATCAACACTTTTTTTTATACATGATACCTATCATTGTAGTTTTGATTTGTTTTTCCCTGGTGGCTAGTGATATTGAATTCCTTTTCAAATACCTGTTGGCTCCTTGGCTGTTTTTTCAACCAGGTTGCTATTTTGCTTCTGTGTTATAGAAGTTTCTCATATATTTTGGATATTAGCCCCTTATCAGATATGTAGTTTGCAAGTATTTTCTCCCATTGCATAAGCTGCTCCTTTGTGGTACAGAAGCTTTTTAGTTTGACACAATTGCACTTGTCTGTTTTTGATTTTGCTGCTTGTTCTTTTGGTGCCATATCCAAAAACTCATTGGCAAAATCAGTGTCATGAAACTTTTCTTCTATGTGTTCTTCTAGTTTTCATGTCTTATGTTTAAATCTTTCATTCACTTTAAGTTGATTTTTGTATATGATATGATATAGATGGTCCATTTCATTGTCCTACAGTTGGTATTCTAAATATCCAAACTATAGAAACAACCTAAAAGTCTAATGACAGATGAATGAATAAAAATGTAGTATATTGTTACAACTGAATATTATTCATCCTTGAAAAAGAAAGAAATCCTGCTGTTTTCAACTACATAGATGAACCTGAAGGACATTATACTAAGTAAAATAAGCCAGTCACAGAAAGAAAAAAAAACTGCACAATTCCACTTATACAAGTATCTAAAAATAGTCAAATTCATAGAAGAAGAGAATACAATGATAGTTTCCAGGACTGGGATCGGGATGGGGATGGAAAAATGGGGAGTTATTATCCAATGAGAATAAAGTTTTAGTTATGCAAGAGTAGGTTCCAGAGATCTGCTGTACAACACAGTACAGAGTTATCAATACAGTTTTGTACACTTAAAAATTTGTTAAGAGGATAGATCATGTTGAGTATTCTTGCAACAACAGCAGCAGCAGCAGCAGCAGCAGCAACAACAACAACAAAAACAGAGATGCACAAAGAAACTTTTAGAAGTGATGGTAATAATTGTGATGATGGTTTCCAGGGTGTATTCATCTGTCCAAGCTCATCATACTGTGAGCATTCAATATGTATAATTTTTATAAATCAATTCTACTTCAGTAAGTGTTTAAAAAAGAGAATTGAAATTTATTTCTTGCATTTTGCCACATATTTCTTATTTCTGATGCCCTTCCTTCACTCTTGAAGTTCCAGCTTTTTTTCTGGTATCATTTCCCTTCAGCTTGAGAACTTTCTTCAGGATTCCCTTTAAAGCAAGTCTACTTGTAATGAATTCTCCCCATTGTCCTTTATTTGGAAATGTCTTTATTTTATTGTAATTCCTATAGGTTATTTTCACCGGCTATAGAATTCAGGGTTGACGGAAAGTTTTTCCTGTCAGCTTTTTAAAAATGAAACGAGAGACAGATGGTGTCTTATAGAGGTCACTGTAAGGACTTTGATTTTACTCTGAGAGAAATGAAGCTATTGCAAGGATTCCAGCAGGGGAGTGACATGATCAACTTCTTAAAGGGCCTTGTGGCTGCTCTGTTGAGAATGGGCTGTCCAGCACATCAGCGAGACCCTTTAGAATGCTCTCACAGCGTGGCCAGGAGGTAGCAGTGGCTAGATTGTGAGTCAGTTTTTAAAGTAAGGCCGACTGGATTTCTTTTTCCTACTTTTTTTTTTCCTTTGTGTGATACTGGGGATTGAACCCAGGGACATTCTTCCTCTGAACTACAACCTTAGCCCTATTTTATTTTTTATTTTGAAAAAGGGTCTCACTAGGTTGCTGAGGCTGGCCTGTAACCTGTGATCCTCCTTATCTCAGCCTCCCCAACCAGATTTCTTGATGGATTAGATGTGAGCAGTGAGAAAAAAAATAAGTCAAAGATACTCTGAGGTTATAGCCAGGGACACTGAAAGAATGGGGTTACTATCAGTCAAAAACAAAATTTAGTAGAAGGAGCATTTTGGAGGTGAGTGGGGGCAAGGTCAGTTCAGTGTTGGTTGCAGCAAATCAGAATGCTGATGCTCTAGAATGCAATATCTCCATGCAGGAGGAGAACATCCATACATGTCTTTCTGGTCTAAGTCTTCCCTGATGTGACACAGTAATAAAAAAAGGAAATTGTTAAAGTTCCTGTTTCTTTGCAGGAGTCAAACATTCCCCACGTACCTGCTCCTCTGCCCTGCTCACTTTCATCACAAGAGAGACTGTGCTAAAAACAGGTCAGGCTGTGCCTGAGTCACAGAAAGTGCCCTGTCTCAGGAGGTTTGTGCTCAGCTCCCCCTGCAGCCCCAGGCACTGTGTCACTCAGAGCACAGAAGTATTCAGCTGAGTCGCTCCAATGCGCTTGGGCTTTCTTCAGGTTGAAGGACGATTCACTCTTTTTAAACTCGGCCTCGAAGCCTTTGATGCCTTTAACCAGGGTGTCCCCTGCCACGTATTTGAAGAGAAACTGGAAGTTTTGGCCCGGGTATTGGACGTACCAGAAGAGATAAGGTGTTGCCCCATAGGAATAGTTGCATCTCAGCGTCAGAGGGCCTCCCTCAGAGACAGCGACGTGGCGGTCAGGCTGGGCCACCGACTGGGCTCCACTGCCTCCTGCAACATCAATGCGGTGTCAGTGGAACCAGGACAGGCCTGCCTGTTATGAGGCCATGTCTCCATTCAGATTCGGACTGGGAAAATGTTCTTCTGTGAAGGCAGAAGCAGGGAGTAGGACATTACTTACGCAGTGTGAAGGACATTCCAAGCAGTAGAGTGGTCAGCGGGAGCATGGCGAGGCGCCGAGCAGGCTGAGCGCTCTGTCCTGGAGGTCTCCCTGAGCACGGGGGATGTGTAAGAGGAGGCTGAGGCCTTGCGCTGGGGAAGAGCTGGGATTCAAGAGTCCCCGGTTTAGGCAAGGTCCAGAGATTATTACTAAGAGATGCTCCCTTGCCAACCACTGCTCTGGTGTTGATCCTACTCAGAATGTGCAGCTCAGAGAGCTGCGAGGTAAAGAAGCTCACCGGAGCGACAGAGCGCTCCCTAGCCGATTTCCAGTCTGTGCAACATCGCCCTCTGGAGGTCAAATATAGGAACAAACTGACTCAGGGCTTTTGTGACCCATCTATTCTCTTAGCAGTATAATCTCTTGAGAGTGTTTTCAGGGGTCTACTTAGTAGGAGGCTATCTTAATCTTATAAAATAAATAGTATTATTTAATTATATGAGGTAAATATTATCTCATTTTATAAACGAGGGAGCTGAAGAATGGAAGAAGAGATTCAACTTGTCCAAGGTTGTCCAAGGTAAGTGAAAGAACTAGTTTGTCCCAGTAATATGAGTCGAGAATTCACAATATTAACCACCGATAACTATTGCACATTTCTAACTGTAGCCCTTTAGAGTACATACTGTCCTCCCCTAGTGTATGGGAGACCACATCTTTATGAATTATCAAGTACACATGACAATTAGGACCTAACTTTTTCTGCTCCAAGCTCAGTCCCTCGCCCACCATGCTGTGTTTCACAGAGATAAATGATCAGAGCAAAACTCAATAGAGAATAGGGACTAGAGAAAACCATCAAGGGACCAAAACACTGAAGGGACAAGTAGTGGAGGAAGTACCAAAGAAACCTCAAAGGGCAGTCCAGAGAGCGAAGCAGTAAATCAGGAATGAATGGCTGGTGTTCTTAGACAGGAGAAGAGGTTTTACAAAAAAACAAACAGCCAACAAATCTAATGCTAAAGAAATTCTAGTGAGAAGATGACTTTTTGGTGTCTATTGATTTTTTAACAGTACAAAGATCATGATTTGGCTCTTTTTAGCAGAAGATAAACTGCAGTGGAATGAAGCAAGGGGATGAGACAAGAAAAAAAGGTTTGAATATAGAAATCTCTTCCTTGGGATTTCTAGATCATTTGAACAGGAGAAAAAGACAATATGTTAACTGGATGAAAATTTTGAAGTTGTAACGGCAGCATTTAAAAAAACTGAGATAGCTGGGTGTGGTGGCACACGCTTGCAATCCCAGTACTTGGGAGGCTGAGACAAGAGGATCACAGGTTCACAGCCAGCCTCATCAACTTAGTGAGGCCCTCCACAACTTAGTGAGAACTTGTTTAAAAATAAAAAAATAAAATAGGGCTGGGGGTGTAACTCAGAGTTAGAATGCCCCTGGGTTCAATCCCCTGTACCACACACACAAAAATTTGAGATGTATTTATATAAGATATGCTTTTGTAAGGAATCTACAAACAATGAATCAAAGTTCTTGAGAAGACAGAATTGGAATATGGGTGGCAGGTCAAAGGAACAAGTCTTGGTAGGAGGAAGACAAGTTATCTTTAATTTTGTTGGAATAAAGAGGAAAGGACTGCATTAGACTTAAGTCATTCTTTGGGGTGTGAAGACATAAATTTGAAACATCTATTACTTTATAGTGGAATATTTTTTGTTCTTATAAATAGGAATTGAATGTCTCCCACAAGAGTGAATGGAGATGGTTCTGGTTTAGGGATTCTGAGGTATGTGAGAAGTTTTGCAATAGCCCGGGGAGGAAATGGCAGTGGAAGATGAGCACTTTCCTAGCAACGCTGTGGCCTAGTTAGTGGGGACAATAACATTTTTTAATGATGCCAGTCTGCACACCTGTGTGATTATCTTGAACCCTGCTTATCAGACAAGTATCCATTATAAGGAAGATAATAATTGAAAGTAACAGGCTATGGAGTTAAAGTTATATATAAGACAATAAAAGAAGCTTCTGAGAAATAAGATGACAACAAAGGGTTCAAGGGACTAAATAACCATAGCTAGTCAGGCGATGAGTGCAATGAGAGTAGCTGTGTGGGACTCTAAGGATGGGTGGTGTTAGACCAAGGCGAGATTTTAGGTGGCGCAGCACTTGACTGGAAAATTACTACAAGATCTTTCTTCCCATGTGGACATTTGAGTCACATGGTGTTTAGGTTACAGTGGAAACTTTTTTTTTTTTTTTGGTGGTGCTAGTGATTGAACCCAGGGGTGTTCAGTCCTCAGCCCTATTTCCTATTTTATCTTTTATTTGGAAACAGGGTCTCACTAAGTTGCTGAGGCTGTCCTCGAACTTGTGATCTTCTTGTCTCAGCCTCCCAAGTACCAAGATTACAGTTGTAATCCAGCTCACAGTGGAAAATTCTAAGCTGCATAAAATCCTTCAATATGTTAGGAGTATTTGTTGTTTATGAAGATGATAGTAATAGAAGGGTAGAGGAAAATAAGCAAAGTCAGAGCCCTCAAAGGCACAGAGATAATGCCCGGGTTGTGTTGGGGACAGAGTGTGCAGTTGCTACTTCCAAACCTGGGGTGTTTTAGCTGAGGGAAACTAAGGAACACAAACGAAATAAAAACAACTATAAAAAGATAGTTGGGTCTCAGGAAAGGCATGTGGAAGGGGACTAGAGTTCTTTTTTTTTTTGGTGTGAGTATTTGTTTTTGTTTTTCTTTAGGTGCTAGGGATGGAACCTAGGGAGTCAATCATGTAGGGCAGAATGTGCTTCCCAGAGGTCCTGGTACAGAGGAACATGATGGCAATAACATTATTGGTGCTCAGGTCTCTCCACAGGTGCTGCAAATACCTGTAAATTAAGGACTCAGCTCTCATCCAGTATGTGAACAGTCTGCAAGTATTTCTATTTGCTGATAGAAGCACTAGAGGGAAAGATCTCTACCTCACGTTGAAACCCACCTGGCAGAGGGCACAGCGGCACTCGTTCCTTAGAAATGATCGCCTGAGCCTGTGCAGTGGAGGCTGTGATGTGCCAGGTGGCTCTGGGATGCTTATTGGGGCTGATTGTGAATCTTCTTTCTTGCTCTCTTATCTAGTGATAATTTCGGTATTAATCCCCTCCCCATTTTTCCTGAACATTGGCTCTCTTATCTTCTCTTACTCTCTTTTCAAATAAGATTCCCCAAAGATAGTCATTCCAAAACTGTTTTATAAATCTACACTTTTCTCTTTTTTCTTCTGTTTCGCCAGCCTGTCAAATCCAAAGATGAATCATCTTCCTTTCCTACTATTATGCCAAACTGGAAACATACCCTAGATTCTGGGGTTATATAAATAATGGCGAAGATGTTGGCTCACAAATTCTATTAGCATCATATCCTCCATACTATGGGAATCCTTTACTATTTAAGGCTATGATAGATACTGCTTCTTGCCTACAAATGGATTTTCTTCTTCTTCCTTACTAACAGAATCTTGATGTTATTTTAGTTAGTAATGTGCCGAGATAACAAATGCATACCTCCTCCAGACTTTTGCAGCTTGGGATTACCAGGTACCCTGTTTCTGAACAATAGGATATAAGCATCATGAGTTATTTATCATTGTTTCTTATTTAATCGACTTTTCAGATGTTCTAATAATCCAAAACATTCATAGTTAGAGACCTTCATACTATATATAAGGGTAAAAAATCCTGTATTTGTATCTCAAAACATCTATGGTGTTTGAGTTGTAGACCAGAACTTGCCCAAAGTCTGAAGTCATGTTTGTTTTAACAGTTGTATTCTTGCTGAAATAGCTCAGACACAAGAAAGAAAACTAGCATGCAAACACCTGAATTTTTAGTTTTAGTTCACAAGTCACTTTGTAATTAATATGAAGCCATTCTAACATTTAAAGCTTTTATTGAAATATAATGAGAGATAAATGAAGTATAAAGATTTCTTTTTTTTTTTTTGTGGTACCGGGGATTGAACCCAGGGGCATTCTACCTCTGCGCTACACCCCTGGCCCTATTTTTTATACTTTATTTTGAAACTGGGTCTCACGAAGTTG